>APFE031256988.1:13099-35594 GCA_000404065.3 Pinus taeda | reverse complement strand
GCCTAAATCTGAGGCACAGTTGATTGTGGCATTCAAAGAGATTGCAATGCAACCAGGTGAGATGCCTTGGGAACTAGAATAGAGGCTAAAATGTACAATCCATGAAGCCAACATGAACTTGACAGATGGACATCATTGTGAGTGGTTTGTGGCTTCACTACTACCACACTTAAGGAGTGCACTATTGCAGCAAAATATAACAACTCAGGCAGAGGCCTTGGAGACTTCCATGAGACTCTATGAGACTCTGATGCAAGATCCAATCTAGGAGTCTAGTAGATCCATGTGCAGTTGAAGAACCTGTGCCTTGAGATGCGAAGTTTGAAGCGGGACAAGATGGTTTGGCCAAAGGTATGTGAGGAGGTATGGTGCTTGAAATGCAAGAGTCAGGGTCATTACAAAGACCATTTCCCGGTTTTTGAAAATTACCTTGTAGGAGGAGGACCGATGCCTAAGGCACAAAGCTCAAGTAGGACCTAGCATGGGACTTGAATTATTGTGCACTATCTGTCAGGTAGCTGGAAAACATGCCACAGATAATTTTCACTTGCTATAGAAGCATGTACAAACACCGCAACAACTAATCTGCAAGTTTTGTAGGTTGGTAGGACATGATGCACGTACTTGCAAGAGCTATGAATTGATAATGGATAGAACTCTAGACTATAGGGTTCAGGCCAAAACACGACCCCTTGACCAGAATGTAGGGATGGCACAAACAGGATTTTAGGGGCACGGACAAGGCCGAGCCGGAGGAGGACATGGTAGAGTTCGAGGACAGTTGATTTGGTAAAATTGCAGAGGACCAAGACATTATGTCCGCAATTGCACTAATCCTATGCATCTGTCATGCAAGTATTGAACATTGTTTGATCATGAAATAGGATATTGTCCTACGCTGATTGCTAGGATACATGAGAAAGGGGTGCTACCACCTCCACCAACTCAGAACCTGTAGATAATGAGGCCTGAGCTGCATGAGGAAGGTTTGAACGTAAATATAGTGCTCAGTAGTGGAATCACGATAGGAGATGACAAGGGGAAACAACCAGAAGATAGTACATGGGTCCACAATTCCCCAACAAAAGATGCTAAGTTTGATTTGGAGTGCGCTCATGAAGCCTTCATGGAAGCTAAGAAGAACTTCACTGAGGCCTCCACTTCAGGAAGTAAGGATAAGCCTGAGCCAGAGATGGACCCCTCTATTTTCACAACTTTCTTGGAAACTTGTATGAAGTTACTGCAAGACAGTAAGGTTGTGAAAGGGTTACAAGAACTCATCAATAGATACACTGGAACCACGCCAAGTGAGCCGCATACAGTACGAAATATTGGCAAGCATAATACAAGGACGGGACGAGAGATGAGACTAACCACACAAATAAGAGAGTATGAAATGGATCAGGTCATTTTGGAGCTAGGGTTAGATGCGTATGTTCTGTCGAAGCAGACTTTGAAGCAAATGGGGAGACTTGTACTGCAATGGTCTTTGATTCAGCTAAGGATGGAGAATTAGCAGAAAATCATACCCATGGGGTGGCTGAAGGGGGTAACCGTGGATACTTAGGGAGCAAGCGCGTTGGTGGATTTTGAAGTAATAGAGATAGTGGATGACAGCAATCCCTACCCTGCGCTACTAGGTATTGATTGGGTTACTGATATGAGTAGGGTAATCAATTTGAAGAAGTGAAATATGACCTTTCAGAAGAAGTCGCTATGCATAATAACACCCCTCGATCCTAATGAAGGCACTACACTGAGCCTATCCGTGATTATGAGAGTGATGATGATCTAGACTGTATCTATAAGCTAACAGTGTGAGATCAATATTGGGTGAATCCCACTACGGATGGAAGGATTACGTGGGATCATGAGAGTTCCTGTACTTTAGACTCTGACAAAGAAATAAAATGCTAGAAAAATTGGTTACATGAAGTAACTACGTTGAATTGCAACATGATGACCTTGTCATTGCACTGTGTGTCATTAGAGGTAAGGAATTTACCTATTTACAATGTTCTAAATGAGGTAGATATCTTTTTGGATGCATTTGAAAGGGAGGTACCAAAAAAGCAGTGCTTCTAGGCCTTGGACTGGACACTACGTGCTACACTCGCAAGATGGTCGAGTACGCATAAGGGAACCTTTGATGACTGGCCAAATGTAGGAGGATGATGAGAACATGATTTGGAAAGCCTAAGATGTGATTGGCAGATAAGTATGATGGGCATAATGGTTTGTGCATGCATCTTGCCAAATGGATGTAGTCTTATGAAGAAAAGCCCCAACCTGAGTGGGTGCACCTATTTTTTCATACCTTGGATTTTATCCCAATGAATTAGATATAGAAACAAAGCTCCACCATGGGACAGGTGAATGGGATATCTTGTGTCAAGGATTCATGATGACATTCAGTTTTGAGGATGGGTTTTGACAGTATTGATGAAGCGCTACAAGAAGTGAAAGCAACCATCTTTAGAATACCGTAGGATCCTTTAAACCTAATTCAGCCTAAATGGGCTACTCAACTAAGTCATGCACTCAGATGTTATAATGTAACTACTGAAGATGAGGATGAAGATCTATGGAAGATTGACATTCCAGGAATAGAAGGCCACCGTGAGGTTCAAGGACCACAAATTGAGAACCCTAATCTAACCATGCTAGTGAAAACAAAACAAGTGAACATTAGTATGGAGGCAGAACCCAAATTCACAAAGATTGGAGACTACTGGGATGAAGCAATGGTGGATAAGGTCACTGAATTTCTCCGTGAATACCAAGACTTATTCCCTACCAAGTTTACGGATTTGAAAGGAATAATCAGAGACCTAGGAGTGATGAATATCATGTTAAAACCCAACGTGAAGCCAGTTAAGAAGAGGCCTTACCGCCTCAATCCGAAATAAAAGGAGAAGGTCCACTTAGAACTAGAGAAAATGCTAGCAGCAAGCATCACTAAACCTGTAGAATAATCCGATTAGGTAAGCCCAATGATAGTGCAAGAGAAGAAGCAGAAGGATGAGATAAGGATTTGCTTGGATCTCATAAAATTGAATGATGCTTGTGTGCATGACTCTTTCCTAACTCTATTCATAGATGAATTGTTTTACAATGTAGGTGGCTAGGAAGCATATTCCTTTATTGATGGGTTCTTTGGGTACCACCAAATCAAAATCGTGTTGGAGGATAGGAGCAAGACAACCTTTGTGATTGAGTGGGGTTGTTTTCAATAAACTATAATGCCATTTGGATTGAAGAATGTGCCTGCAATATTTTCGCACGTGGTTGTTTCGATAAGGATTTTATTCATAAGTTCCTGGAGGTATATTTTGATGACTGGACTGTATTTGGGTTGGTGAAGTTCCACATAGCAATTTTATGCTTGATGTTGGATACCTGTCGAAGATACTAGATCGTGCTCAACATCAAGAAGTGTCTGTTTTGCATTCCTTTTGGGAACCTATTGGGGCGTGTGGTTTGCAGAAAAGGACTGATGGTAGATACCGCAAAGAACCTAGTGATACTAAACTTGGAAGTGCTGAGGAGTGTGAAACAGTTGTGCACTACTTTGGGACATATGGGATATTATAGAAAGTTTATCATAGCTTAGCTATGCCCAGATCACCATGCTGATGGAAAAATTGTTGAAGGATGTCACATTCTGTTGGAATGATGACGATAATAAAATATTGGATATATTCAAAGACAAGATGGTTACCACTCTGATTCTAGTCTTCCCAAACTGGAAGAAAGAGTTTCATGTCCATGTTGACACATCATGTATAATGCTCGGGGCAGTACTAACACAGGATGGTAGAGAAGGCTTGGACCATTTGATCGCATTCACAAGCCATGGATTATCCAAAGTAGAGAAGAAATACTCTACCACTGAATGTGAGGGGCTAGCTATGGTGTATGCGCTCTAGAAGTACCAACACTACTTGCTAGGAGGCCACTTTAAGATGTATACGGATCACTCCACTGTGAAGTACCTGGTCAATCAGCTTGTGTTGGGGGGAAAATCTACAAATGGATCTTATTGTTCCAAGAGTACGATTTTAAAGTTATTGTGAAGCTTAGACGATTGAACGTGGGACCAGACCATCTGTCGTGCATCGAAATAGGGGAGGAATGTACTAACTTGGAAGAAGGATTGCCTAAAGCGCAACTATTTGTAGTGTGTGTCACAGATGGTCATTTTGAGGATATAATACAGTTCCTAACAATAGGAACTGCACCGAAAGGATACTTTGTCCAACAAAAGCAGGAATTAGTGGTGTGCATGGTAGATTTCTCTATCATTGCTAGGCATCTATACAAGATGGGGACTGATGAGCTATTGCGATAGTATGTACCTGAGTTTTAACAAAGCAGAATCCTCACGGATGCTCATGGGGGCACTGTGGGAGGACATTATGCAGGGAGAGAAACTGTGCAGAATATTGTCGAGCAGTAAAAAGGGTCTTTTTCACCTCTATTTACCCTACATTAACTTATCAATCTAGGAACGATTTGTTATCTCAAAGAGTGTACTTAGTTTGAGGCAGTCATTTGTTAGATTAATGCTAGTAGTATAGTGCTCAAAATACAAGAGTAAAAGGATGCTCAAAACGAGATCTACTTACAAAAAAGCACCTTAAGACTTAAATCATGCATTCAAAAAACTATAGCAAATTATCAATCAAGGGTACAGTAACAGTAACTCATCCCTCTGTAAACTGATGTAACTAAAGATAATCAAGGAAAAGATCATCAGCCTGGGAACTAGACAACAAATGTCAACGCTCACTACAGTCTCAGATCATTCTACACACCAAAGTAGTGATAATACAAATAACAAGAAATGGAATAGCAACTAGTTCTTATAAATAAGATTGAACAACACTTAGAGTCAAATATAAATGTATAATGAACCAAGATAAATAGCATACATGGAACGCTTAATATTAAAAGAAACAGTAATCTGACTTCGATACAACAAGTATCAATCTCAGTTGTAAAGAATAACGATTGTAATTCGTAATGGAACAGCAATGCCAGTTGAACAACAATCACAGTTAAGTGTAAACTATAGATGAATACAGTAATACCAACTTATGAATGTTACAGCACGGTTACTCTGTAATTGAACAACGATAGCATTCGGTAAAGAACAACAATGTTATATCAATGATTAAAGGAACAACAATGTGTTACAAACTCAGAATGAATAGTACAACAATCCTATCACAGAGAACAATATTACTCAGTTGAACATAAATCAAATATAACAGAATTGTGATGTAAAATAACAAAACACATCAGATTACTGAACAAAGCTGATAATGAAAACCACACACGAATTAGAGATAATGGTATAGGAGCAAGTGTTCCACTAGAGTCGGGCCCTTAACCTCCAGGGACACATCGCTTGAGATTACTCCAGGATCAAATATGGAACGGTAACCAGATTTATATTAAAACATCAAAGTAGAGTTATATTGGATCACTTCTCAATGAGAGTCGCTGATCAAAGTTTCAAATACAAAGGGAAATTACATTAAAAAAAACAACAGGTCATCCCCCGGGCTAGCAGTGCTGCCCCTTCTTATAACAACTGAGCGAAGATATCAATGATGCAAAAATAGTTAAGATAGCGATCCCTCAAGATCAAACGATCCTAAGGGATTCGCCAAACTATTAATTCGTAGTTATCCATTTGTTTGCCGATTCGATATCTCCTTTTCCCTTCCTTGGCTGATACACTTCAATTTGGATCACCTTGTTCGCATGTGGTTCCCTGCCAAAGGGACAACAATTAACTTTGACCTATGTTTTCCTTTGGGACAACAATATTTCGTTTTTTTTTTTCCTTTTACTGCATAAGAAAATGGCAATTATTAGTAATTTTGTGTTGCATATAAATCCCATAGATTTTGTCATTATTTCTTATTATCTACCTAGTTCATGATGAAAAGAGGTTATGAGTTTTAAAGAAAAGATGACAAAATAATCGATAAAAACATACCTTCTTCAGTACTCCACACATCCCCCTGCTTACCCTTTTTCATTCCCTCATGAAAACATTATAGTTGACATGTAAGCTAGTGAGAGAGTAGGCCAAAGATGGGATCTCATGTGGTGGTCTACAACCATGATGCCTAACTAAGTGTTCAAAAGATGGCATGTCTGACCCTCAGGCATCTCATACAGGGGTTTGTATCTAGGTGCAGGGTGCTAAATAATCAAACTCTGGAACCTATATCCTAACCAAGATGGCCCTGCCCTCAAGATACGATCAACATAGAGGCTCAAGAAATCAACAACTAACTTAGAGTTCTCATAATTAAATGGTTCCCTGAGTTGGATATTCATATTAGAAATCTGATATCGAAATTTAGCAGCGTCAATGGTAAGGTCTTTGATGGTAAAGAAGTATTCTATCCCTTGCCAATTGATTGCTGTATGAATGGGTCCTAATGATTCAATCATGCCCGGAGTCCTCATGAGGTTCCTATGTTTCCTCCATAGCTGCACTGGATTTCTAGGCTCAACTCTTACCCATAAATCTAATATGTTTTCTTATCTTTGGAAGGCATTATAGGTTTTAAGCCATTTGATTTGATTAACTCCAAACAGAATAAATGCTTGTAGTTGAATATCCCCAATGAAAGGGTCAGGGTTCTGCTTTGTCTCTTGATTTAACACAAGGTTATGCAGATAGAATTCACACAATAATATTTGAACCTTTACTCCATAGTGCTTACAACAATTTATAAAATCATCAATAATATTAATTTGTATAGGGGCTCCTACTTTGACAGCCTTAATTTTCAATTTCACAAATATCGTTCCATTAAAAACAAGGCATAATTCTTAGCAGGGGCTCTATATGCTAGGACATCAGTGTACAAAGAGCATAAGTTATCCATCTACTTGATAACTACATCTAACCTATGAGTTGCCTTTGTGACTTTTTCTTCTTCCTTCCGCCATCCTTAAAAAGCATGGCTTTCAGATAAATTGACATTCATTAGCTGTTGTTGTAATTCTTCATACTTTTCTCAAGAAACCATTTGTTCTTTAAGTTTTTCTACTGCTTGTTGAGCTTGCATCAAACCCTCTCGTAGGGTTACTGTCCTCAGATCACTGTCCCACATGGTAGTTGTAGGTAGAAGGTTCACTTGAATCTTCTTATTACATCATCTTGGGTTTATTGTTCGCATTTCTTCAGAGGGTTGTGCCTCTGTCTGAACTTCTTTGTCGCAAACTGATATATCATCTATTTGCACTTCAACATGGGCAACAACTGAATGTTGTTCGTTTTGGTTTTGAACGGCAGGTTGGACTTGAGTCCTCCTTACCTTTTTCTTGAGGGGTCTCGCCGGAGTGGTTGCATTTCTTACCTCCGAAGTCCTTTTTTCTCTCTTTCTCATTTTCAAAACCCTGATTTGTTGTCAAAGTCATGCTATCACATTCAACAATCTTTGTTGTTCTTTTCATAATATTTTAATTTCTATTGTTTTCTGAGAAGGAATAATTGTCTGTTTACTCGGGCTTGGACTGTTATCTTGGACAATTCCCTGGTTTTCTTCTTGGGGTACTCCTTCGTTGTTCTGATCGGGTTGCTCAGGAGTAAAATCCCTAGCTGGTTCTATTATTTCTTGGGTGACTTATTTTTCCGCCCCTTCTTCTCCATGAAATTATTCCAGTGTAGTCTGGCTGAGAACAGACTGTTCCTCTTCTGTATCTTCATCACTTTTCTATCCAGTTATACTTTCATCATGAACAGAATGTTCTCTTCTTCTTCGTCCTCATCACACAATTCTTCAGATGCATTTTTGTCCTGAGCAAAATGCTCCTTTGGTTCTTCTTCAATATGGAGGCCTAGTGGGTTGAGAGGTTGGGCATATTTTCCCATATTGGCCAGAATTTGGGCCAATTCATCCTCTTGTAATGGATTTTGCAACGGGATTTCTTCACATTGCTCTGTCTCTTCCTCTGCTTGCTCAGGTTGCTCGGTCTCTTCCTCTATTTCTCCTTCCTCATTTTCTTCCAATTCTTTCTCATTCTCTTCTCCTTCCAATTGTGGGGGTTTCTCATCCCCTGAATCATCTATTTCTACTGGTTGGCTAGTATTCCCTTGGGAATTTTCCAACCTCCCTCTAATCCATGCCAATCTAACTAATTTCCTCCGTTTCAATGGTATATTCGATGTACTGGTAGCATGTTTTCATTTTGGGGCTGGCAGAGTCAGTCCCCCGTCTATCGTGGCAATTAGTTCTTCCCAGCTGCTCTATTGTTGAGCAAGACTGTAGCTAACTATTAGTCATATCAGCCCATGGCAAATTACTACTGATTCTATGTGTTGTGATTTTTTCATGCTTTGAGCAACATCATGTAGTAAGAAATTTAAAAATGTAGGTAAATTCACAAAGCATTTATGTTTTAATACGGCTAAAAGTTTAAGGTGTCGTGGTCATACCACATCTTTCATGCCTTCACAAGTCATGTAGCTCTGGATGATCTTTGCCAATTCTGCCCATGGCTTTCCTAATGCTGCTGGTAGAACTCCCTTTCCTCTTATTGACAGGTTCTGGCCTTCACCTTGGAAGATTTTTATGATTTTTTGCAACCTCTCCTTCTTTAGAGTCCACACAGGTCCAATGGCTAGTAGTCTTGAGACCTCTACAATTATGTCATTGGTGACTGCTATGTGTCTCCCTCTTACCATGGAGTGATATTCTTGCAAGTTCTGCAAGAATTCTATTGCTACGGTCTCGTTGGATTCCTGTAAACAATTGAGATAAACTAGCCATCCTGCCCTTGTCAGTATTTCCCGTGCAACATTAGAAACTCTCAATACCTATGGTTCTCTCCGAATTGATCTTCCTCCCATGTTTTAGCACACTGTAAAATGCAGAGATGGCAATGGAACAATAGGCTGTTCAAACTATTAGAAATATAGAGAAAATAATGAAACAACGAGGCTCGTTCAAATCCTGAGTCACTTACTAATTGTTGCAGAGCCTAATATGGAAATAGCTTAGGAACAACAAGCCATGTAAATTGAAAAATGATATACCATTAATCCTTGCTATTCCCAAATGAAAATTTTCTAAATAATAGTCTGACACATATACCAGCAAATTATGAGGTCACCTGCTTCCCCCCCGCAATGTGATAGGCCATCCTCGGCCGTTAAATGAGGGAGCGGCGTGCCAAACTACCATGGTACAGAGTCATAAAGGAACAATGTATATCAAAATTCCATGTTTACAAAAGGAGCAGGTTTCCGAAATCGAGGTGTATAATATGATCGCTTAACAAATAAGAGAATGTTGCCATATGATGCGAGGCTGGGAGGATAGGACAGCTGGCATGCAAAAAAAGTCTGATGCGGCCATTATCAATTTTTCCGTCATGATTGGTTATAATATATTTTCATGTGTTTAATGGTTCGAGAAAGTGATATACGTAATCTCATATGAACTATTCCAAAGGTATAAGACAAAGAAGGGTGTTGATGATTTCTATTGGTGTATAAGGAATGTGACTTCAATACCATCAACAAAGCTTTGTTTGCCCACAGGTGTCCATAACCTTGACAGAGTTGTTTGCTTCACCCATGGAACCATGATACTTTGTGTATGCTTAGGAAGTGCTATGCAATGTCAAAATGGAGGTCATTATGCTAGCTTGGTGACCAGTTAAACCATAATTCCATTCACCAGGAAGGAGTGAAAGGTGGGCAAGCTGGCTTGTGATGAGACCTCCTATTCCAAGGACTCTTTATTTTTTCTGATGTGGCTCTTGGATCATATCCCTGGTGTGGTGGCCATAGTGGGAATTCCACTTCAATTTCTTCCTTATGATCATGGTAAGCTAGCTCTTGATGAGACCCCCTATCCTTCATTTGACAACCCATATAAACAAGTCATATAAACATTTTTCTCTTTTTTCTCTCTTATAAAGTACTTTCCTATTTATACACAAAGGGTGGTTCAACACTCCTTAAGAGTAGGAATGGTGGAAGAAGTCTTAACATCTCAATAGAAAAAAATATACCCTTTGTTCTTATTCCTTAATAATGATCAAAGAAGATTATGGGAATTTTAAAACGATCCGCCATGATAAAGATAACTAATCATATTAGTATTACTAGAATAATGATAGCAAAGTGATGAATAATTGTGTCCTTTCCTCTTTCCTCCTATCAATTCAAAGCAAGTTCTTGTAAAAATAGTGATTTTATGTAATTTGTTGATTTCAGTATGCTCTAGTTTTGTATGCATTGCATACGTGTATAGCTGTGCTCCAAAAGATTTGAAATTGTTGTATATTGAGAGGAACAACAACTATCCTTTAATCAGAACAGCAAGGAGAACAAACATAAGTAAAAGGAATACAAGAATGTTGTCATTTCAAAAAGGAAGAGCAAAAAATACAAGTGTTGTTCCTTTGGAAAAGGAACAGTAGAAAACGCAAGTGTCGTTCCTTTGGAAAAGGAACAACAGAAAATACAAGTGTTGTTCCTTCGGAAAAGGAACAGCAGAAAACAAAAGTGTTGTTCTTTTGAAAAAGGAATAGCAGAAAATGCAAGTGTCGTCCCTTTGGAAAAGGAATAGCAGAAACCAAAAGTGTTGTTCCTTTGGAAAAGGAACAGTAGAAAACAAAAGTGTTGTTCCTTTAGAAAAGGAACAGCAGAAAACGCAAGTGTCATTGCTTTGGAAAAGGAACAACAGAGACCAAAAGTGTTGTTCCTTTGGAAAAGGAATAGTAGAAAACACAAGTGTTGTTCCTTTACAAAAGGAATAGCAGAAAACGTAAGTGTCGTTCCTTTGGAAAAGGAACAACAAAATGAAAGTGAAAAAGGAATAGCTAAAAAAAAAAGTGTTGTTCCTTCGAAAAAAGGAACAGAAAAATGAAAGTGTTGTTCCTTTGGAAAAGGAATAGAAAAATGAAAGTGCTATTCCTTTGGAAAAGGAACAGTAGAAAAACAAAAGTGCACACAAGTGTTGTTCCTTCAGAAAAGGAATGGCAAAAACGACAGTGTTGTTCCTTTGGAAAAAGGAACAACAGAAAAATACAAGTGTTGTTCTTTTGGAAAAAGGAACAACAAAATGGTGAAGGTGTTGTTCCTTCTAAAAGGAACCGTAAAATGATGGAATTGTTGATTCTTCAAAAAGGAACAGCAAAATGCAGGGGTGTTGTTCCTTGAAAAAGGAGTAGCAAGGCGGTGAGAATGTTGTTTCTCCCTAAAAGGAACAGCAAAGTACAAATGCAAAAAGAAATATGTACAGAGAATAATTTATGCTAACAAAGGAATTATGTACAGAATGTAAGAATAGGTGAATCACTTAATGAACTAGAGGTGAGGAAGATTTTTCTTCCTCCTCCAAAATTTCCATGTCGGAGTCTTCGCAGAGTTGTTGGTAGAAGGATTCCCGAGTAAGTGGTTTGTGGTATAGTTGAACTCAGTGGCCATTTGCCTTGAAGGTATGTCCAGATCCATCTATGGTAATTAGAGTAAGGGTGCTATTATCATGTATCTTCTGGATTTCATATGGCCCTAGCCAACGAATCTGAAGCTTCCGAGGAAAATCCTGAAACCTGGAATGGTATAGGAGCGCCCAATCTCCTTCGCGGAAGACTTTACTTTTAATGAGAGCATCATGCCATTTAGCTCGTTGTTGTTGGATTAATGCAGTGCATTGAAGGGCAAAGAGCTTGCTTTCATCTAACTCATTGAGTTGTTGTAATCTATTAATATGTGCCTTGTTTAGATCTAGACCGACTTCTTGTGTTGTTCGCAGTGTTTGTATCTCGAATTCTATTGGGAAGATGGGTTCCTTTCCAAACACCAGTTGGTATGGTGAATAGCTGGTAGTGCTTCTCCATGTTGTTCTATAAGTCCAAAAGGCTTCTAGTAATCTTGTATCCCAATCACGTCTGTGTGACGCAATGGTTTTTGTTAGGGTTGCTTCTATTATTTTATTGATGCTTTCTACTTGACCATTTGCCTTCGGGTGGTATGGAGTAGTAATTTTATGCTGAATATGATAGTTTTTTAGTGTTGCAGTAATCTTGTTACCAGCAAACTATGGTCCACCATCTGTAATTATATCTCTTGGAAGCCCATATCGCACAAATATATGGAACAAGAACTGTATGATGGAATCCTCTATAGCTCTCGGCAATGCCCCTGCTTCAACCCATTTGGTGACATATTCTGTTGCTACCAAAATATATGTTTTCTAGTTCGAGGATGGGTTAATTAGACCAACAAAATCAAGGGCCCATTGCTCGAATGGTTCAATAATTAGATGTGGATTTAGGAGCATTTCGTTGGACTATCCAAGGCGTCCTGCCCTTTGGCAACTGTCACAAGCTTGAACGAACTTCTTTGCATATTTGAATATTGTGGGCCAATAATATCCTATTTATAGCACCTTATGTCTAGTTCTTCAATCGTCGAAATGTCCGCCACATGGTCCGTCATGACAAGCTTTCAAAATGTCAAAAATTTCATCTTCGCGGACGCATCTTCTGATGTGCATATCTGCCCTTGTATGGAACAAGTAACCCCCAATCCAAGAAAATCGAGCACTTCGCTGGACAATCTGTTTTCGTTCATTGGGAGTTAGATGTTTTGGTAATTTGCCTACTGCTAAGTAATTCGCAACATCAGCATACCAGGGTGTTTTAACAGTGACAACAAACAAATGTTCATCTGCAAATTGATCTTCAACTATTGTTGCATCCACTGGTTTTGGCATTCACGAGAGAAAGTTAGCTACAAGATTTTCTTTTCTAGGTCAGTCCTTGATTATGATATCAAATTCCCGCAATAAAATTGGCCATCTAGTTATTCTACCATTTGTGATTGGTTTATTTGCTAAGTATTTTATGGTAGAGTGATCTGTATATAAGATAACATGATATCTAGTAATGTAAGGCCCGAACTTATTGACGACATGTATTACAGCTAAAAATTCCTTTTCAGTAACAATATAATTCAATTCAGCAGGAGATAAATTCTTGCTAATATAATAAATTGCATATGGTTTTTTATCTTCTTCCCGCCCAAGTAATGCTCCAATAGTTGTATCTGAAGCATATGATGAAATTTGAAATGGTAGGTCCCAATTTGGACCTCTAAGGACTGGGGCTATTGACACAAGTTTTTTTAGATCCTGGAAAGCACGACCGCATTTTTCTATCCAAAGAAAGTCAACATTACCTGTCAGTGCATATAGAGGTGTAGTAATATGCGAAAAATGTTCTATAAATCTTCTATAATAACAAGAAAATCCAAGAAAACTGTGTACCTCTGTTTGAGTGGTAGGAGTGGGAATTAGCAAAATTATTTGAATTTTGGCTGGGTCTACCTGTATGCCAGATGCTGAGATATAATGGCCTAGAATAAGTCCTTCAGTCATCATCATATAACATTTTTCACGGCTAAAAAAAAGCCTGGTGGCAATGCAGCGTTGCAGGACTTTTTCTAGTGTGTCCAATGCTGGGTCAAAATCATCTTCGTATGGTGTAAAATCATCCATGTATACTTCGAGCCCTTCATTTATTAAATATGAAAAGATGCTGAGGATAGCCCTTTGAAATGTGGCAGGGGTATTGCATAAGCCAAAAGGTAGAACTCTGTAGGAAAATGTTCCCCAAGGACAAGTAAAAGTGGTTTTGTCTTGGTCTTCAGGGGCAATCTGAATCTGATTGTATCCATTGAAGCCATCTAAGAAAGAAAAGAATTTCTTTCCTGCCAAAGTGTCTAATACTTGGTCAATGAATGGAAGGGGAAAGTGGTATTTTTGTGTTGCTTTATTTAGTTCTCTATAATCTACACAAATCCTCCAATTTCCATTCTTCTTTGGTACCACAACAAGTGGAGAGACCCATTTTCTATCGGAGATAGGGTAGATGAAGTTCACATCTAAAATTTTTTGAAGTTCAGCATTTACAATGTCTTTTAGATGAGGATTAAGTCTCCTTTGTGGTTGGCGAATAGGTATCACATATTTTTCTATGTAAATGTGGTATGTACATAACTAGGGATCAATTCCTTTCATATCAGGATAGTCCCATGCAAATTCTTCTTTGTATTTCCTCAGTAGTTGGATAAGCTTCTCTTCTTGTTTGGAAGTTAGGTTGGCATTAATGTTTAAAGTCTTTCCTGGCTCAATTTCTACAATTTTTCTATTTGAGATAGAGGTAGTAGTTATTGTTTGATCGTGTGTATCTTTAAGAGGATCTTCTTCTAATTCATTATCAAATGCTGCTTCTATCATGTGACATTGTATGTGGGATCTGGATTCAGCTTGGCTAATAAAATTGTTAATGGCATCATCTTCTATTTGGTCTTTGAAATCGAGAGCCTTTTCTATGGTTAATGGAGATCTAATATTTTTGGTGAGGTATGATATATGATGCTTGTTAGTTTTTATAATTGTGACACTTGGTTGTGATGGAGGTTATAAAGCTAGATTCTTGATATTTTCCCCCTAGTTATGGTCATACTGCCTTGTCGGCAGCCAATATAAACATCGGTAGTTGCAAGCCAAGGTCTGCCTAAAATCAATGGATGTCCATCAAGTCGATTTTTGGGGTTTATTATCATAAAATCGGTAGGATACTCCCAGGAATCAACGGATACAATGACATCATGTAGTGTGCCTTCTAGCCTAACCACAAATCAGTCAGCCATTTCTAATAAAGTGGAGGTCAGTTCTATTGATATAATGCCCATTTTTTGGCAAGTGGTAGTTTTTAAGATATTGATTGCAGCTCCTAGATCAACTAGGGCATTTGAGACGGTTTGTCCATTGATTTGTACGGTTACTATTGGATTTCTTGGGTCTTCATATTTAACGGGTGTTTCTTTTCTTGATAATAGGTCGGATAGAGTGCCAACTACTTGGACTTTTGGGTTATTTGATATTTTCCTTCTTGGTTTCTTTATACATAGCTCTTTGATACTCTTTGCATAGATTGGGATGTCTTGAATGGCTTGGAGGAGCGGGATTTTTATGTACAGATTTTTTAGTTCTCCCAGAATGTCAAAATCAGGATATTGTATAGGTCGAGGTATAATTGATTGTTCTGGGAATGGGGGAGAGGATGTGGTTGCTTGATCATGAATTTATTGTCTGGTCCCATCCTCTTCTTGTGGTGGTTGTTCTATAGGTAACTAATTTTCAACTTGAGTGGTTTTATCTCCCTCTGTTTCAATGATGTGCCCAGATCTTAATTGAAGGTCATTACACTCCCTTAGATCGGTTCCTATCTCTGGTGTTTCAATTATTTGAATAGATTGGGCCAGTCTTTTATTTGGATTAGGGTTGGGTTGGGCTAGGAGTTGCAGTCTTAAGTTATACTGGGGGTTTTGTTGTAATGTTGGCAGTGTAGGTTGAGGGAGCGGAATAGTTCCTACTGGCTTATTCATCGGTCTTTGCCAGTTTTTCTGCCAGGATTGACTCTGTGAAGTAGGAGGGGACCATTGTGCTAGATATACATTGTTTTTCCAATATGGTGGGGTATAGGGAAAATTTAGCCAATTGGGTTGACTTGCTTGATTCGGCCATGGAGATGATGAAGGAAATGGTTGTTGTGACCAATTTGGGAAGGGAGGTTGATTTTGCCACATTGTATTATATTGTTGAGCATGATATTGTGGAGGCTGAAAAGAAGAAGCTGGGTCTGAGAAAATATATGATTGTTGTGGCTGCCATTGACGGCGTTGGTTGAGTAGATACACTGGTTCTGGCTCTTCTTCTGCTTCCTTGTATACTGCTTTCAATCTGGGAAGTGAGGGACAACTCTCTATAGAGTGGTCTTTTGTACAAATGGTGCAAACTTGGACTGCATCTAATGGAAACTCCTTATGGTTGTGTTTCTTTCTGCATCTAGGACATAAGATTGCCAAATTTTGTTCTGCCTCTGCTTGCTTTTGTTTGGCCTGCATAATATCAAGTTGTGTTGTCAGTGTCCCCAATATGTCAATTTTAAAATTTTCTAATAAATTTCCAATTTCTGCACGAGTTGCAAACCAATCATGTTCTACTGGTTTTAGTCTTGTGCTGCCTCTCAAGCTCCTAATACATAGATTAATAATGTCAGCAAAATTTTCCTGATAAATATCTCATTTTCCCATAATATTTAGTGTTTCAATCCATTGTTCCTTCATTCCTCTAATTAATGTCGTTTTCAATACATTATCAAGTAAGGGTAATGACGCATAAGGAGATCTTTGAAGATTATACTTAAAACGCTCAACATATTCTTCTAATGTTTCATTTGGTCTAGCCACCATCTGAAATATTTCATCTTTCAACTCTCTAGACCTGCAATAATCCTGATATTTTTTTAGAAAAGACTCTTTCATTTGATCCCAATTATTTATAACACCACCACCCAACCCCATAAACCATCTTAAAGCAGCCCCTTTAATGTAGAGGGAAATAATTTCAATTTTTGGGGGTCGGTGGTATAGTCATAACCTCTACACAGCATATCAAATTCAAACAGAATGCATCTGGATCTTTTGATGTAAGGCCATGGAATGTAGGGATATGCTGGAGAAGAATTTCTTTCATAGGAGCATTAGCTGCAGTGTCCACAATGGGATATTGCATTGTAGAAGTTTGGGTGTTTGGCTGGTTTTGGGCCATTTGGTCAAATATGTGCCAATAATCTTTTGGGATGTCTAGGAGGGTATTCCTAGGCTGACGAGGAGGATTGGCTTCAATAGGAATGGCCTTAACAGCACTTCCTTTATTTGGGATGATGAGAGTTCCTAATGTCTGGGGGGATTTTGGCTCTTGAGGTCCTTCAGCTTCATTATGGATGATTTTTGCAGCACTTCCCTTATTTGGGTTGCTTAATGGCAGAATTATCACAAGAGGAGATCTTGGTTCTTCAGTTTCCCTGGTTTCTCCTCTACCTTCATAGAGATTGCTAAGGTTCCCTTCCTGCAATGATTTTGGTCTATAATTCTCAATTTCTTGAAATTATTGCTCTTCGGTGTGACTATGCACCTTAGCAAAGGCTACAGATGGTGATCTTGTGGCCTGAAGGGAACTAGTAGGTTTTCTAGAAGTAACTTTTCTAGGCCCTACTGAAGGCTGAGATTCTGCTTTCTTAATGATTTCATCTATAAAGGTTGATCAGCCAAGGGTCACCGGCCCCTTAGCTTTATCAAGCTTGGGTAGAGGTTTAGGATTTTTTTCTTGCTTTTTCTACTTAGTCATGCACACAAATCAACTGCTAATTTATACCCGAAGAAAACAGCAACAAATCTGCATTAAAGTGGGTAGGGGAGTAGGGCTATTACATGCTCCGTACGTAGGTTCTTACCTTTCGTTTTTAAAACCCAATTCTCTCCTAGCAGGTTCTTACACTACTCTGGAAAAGAAACAAATGGCTACACTTTTCCCCGGCAACGGCTCCAAAATGTCGAGCAGTAAAAAGGGTCTTTTTCACCTCTATTTACCCTACATTAATTGTCAATCCAGGAACAATTTGTTATCTCAAAGAGTGTACTCAATTTGAGGCGGTCATTTGTCAGAGTAATGCTAGTAGTATAGTGCTCTCAATACAAGAGTAAACGGATGCTTGGAATGAAATCTACTTGCAAAAAAGAAGACTAGGACTCAAATCATGCGTTCAGAAAGCTACAACACTTTATCAGTCAATGATACAATAATGGTAACTCTTCCCTCTGTAAATGAATGCAATCAAGAAGGCACTCAAAGGAAGGATCATCAAACTGGGAACTAGACAGCGTATGTCAATGTTCACTACAGCCTTAGACCTTCTGCACACCAAAGCAATGATGATCTTCAAATGACAAGAAATGGAACTGCAACTATCTCTATAAACAGGATTGAACAGCAAAACCTTAACCTACGGAAATGAATGCAACAATAATTATAATCTATAGGAATTAAGTAACAGCCTTTGAATCAAACAACAAACAAAAATGGAACAGCAGACTATCAGAAATAAAGTATAGAACAGCAACTTAAATCTGAATGTACATCATCCCAAGTTAAACACGCGACACACTTAATGAGTAAAGGGAACAGTAATCTGAGCTTTGATATAGTACGCATGAATCACAGCTATAAAGTAACAGCAATTGTAATGGAACAACAATCCCGAATGAACAACAGTCACAATTTAAGAATAAATCATATAGTAGTGCCGATTTAGGAACATACAACACAGTTAATCTGTAATCGAATGGCAATCTGTAAGGAACAGCAATGTTATATCAATTGTCAAAAGGAACAACAATGCGATACAAATTTAGAATGATAACTTAGCATTCCTATTGCAGATAACAATAGTATTTAGTCCAGTATATATAACAGATTTGATATGTAAAACAGTAAAGCACGTCAGATTACTGAACAGAGTAAATGGAAGAAATCAAACCACACATGAATCAGAAATATAGTATAGGAGCAAGTGATCCACCAAGGCCAGGCCCTTAGCCTCCAGGGACTCACTACTTAAGGCTACTCCAGAATCAACGATAGAACAGCAACCAGATTTATATATTAAACATTAAATAGAGTTACAATGAATCGCTCTTCAAGGAGAGTCGATGATCAAAGTTCAAGTACCAAGAATAATTTCATAAAAATAACAATAGTTTTCTCTCTCCCCCCAAGCTAACAGTGCTACCACTTCTTATAACAGTCGAACGGCGATAACAACAATGCAGAGGATTGTTAAGATAGCGATCCCTTGGGATCAAAGGATCCTAAAGGATTTGCCAAGATGTTAATTTGCAGTTATCCTCTTGTTCTTTTGTGCTGATTGGAGATCTCCTTTTCCCTTTTCTGGCTATTATGCTCCAATTTGGATCGCCTTGTTTGAACACGGTTCCCTACCAAAGGGACAACAGTTAACTTGGTCTCGTTCTTTCCTTTGGGATGACAGTCTTTCGTTTTCTCCTCTTTCTGCATAGAAAAGGGTAATTATTAGTTATTTCACATTACATATAAATCTTCTAGATTTTATCATATTCTTTTGTCATATGCCTAGCTAATGATGTAAAAAGGTTGTGAGTTTTGAAGAAAAGTTAACAAAGTAAATGAAAATAACATACCTTCTCCAGTGCTCAACACTCTCGAGGAAAGTATGCCAACGAGATATTGAATAAGTTCCACATGGAGAGAACCAAACCCATGGAGACTCCTCTAGCATGGAATTCAAGGAAGGAATATGCTACTTCAGGTGAAGTAGTGGAGCCTACTATTTACATGCACCTTGTGGGTTCACTTATGTATTTGGTAAACACACAACCGAACATATGTTTTACAGTTAACCAACTTAGTTAAGAAATGGTTAAGACAACCAAACTCTATTGCAAGGAAGCTAAACATGTGTTGAGATACCTCAAAGGCACCACTTAGTTTGGCCTTTGGTACAGATGGACAGAGGGATTGAAGCTTCAAAGCTTCACATATGCAGATTGGACAGGAAATCCATCCAACAGGAAGAGCACATCAGGGGGAGTATTCAATATCGGGTCAGCAATGATTTCTTGGTATAGCAGGAAGCATAGATCAGTTACACTCAGTTCAGCAGAAGCAAAGTACATGGTTTCTAGTCAAGCAGCTTGTGAAGCTATCTGGATGAGGAAGATCCTTGTTGGTTTATTTGGTTAGTGGAAGGATCCAACAGTGATTTATTGTGACAACCAAAGTTGTATCAAACTCTCTAAGAATCTAGTTTTTCATGATCGGTACAAGAATATCGACATCTGGTATCACCATCAACGAGATTATGTGCAGAGGAGAATCATGTTGCTGGAGTACATTCCTATAGAAGAACAGGATGCATATATTTTGATAAAGGAATTGTCAAGATGATAATTTGAGTTTCATATAGGCAAGATCAAGTTAGCAAATAATCCCTTTCTTGTTGAGAGGGAGTGTTGAAAATGCAACAACAAAATCCTAATTTAATTTTGTCCTTGAATTAAATTGTGAATAAAATTGTAATTCCACAACTCATGACAACTTGTATTAGTTAACTAAGTTAATTTGACTTATTTGGCTCTGTTTCCTCGATTTGAGGGTCTAACTTGAGTCATGTAGAATGTCTCCTACGTTATAGGAGCACTGGTTGAATTTATTTTGAGTTGTAATTAATTAATTTAGTTTAACTAAGTTAAAGTCAATTAAACTAGTTCCAATTGTTGGAAGAACTAGTGAGAGGTCTAGTAGTGTGGTGTTGTCTGCAGTGTAGTGTGGTACTTCATGTGGTGATCAACTAGTAAATTGATGATTCACTCATAAATAACTCATGCATGTCAGATCTTAGAGTTACCCTATTGAGATTTGAGTTCAGGACAGTGAACTACAATTGTATAATCATCTGAATTGTACAGGTGGTGCATGCAGTCAGAGGAAGACCTATGATGGATTGTGCAATTCCTTTGAGGAATTTCCCTAATTAATTGGGGGATAATTCGCAAGGAAACAATGCAATGAAATAAGGACTTACACAAGCAGAAAATTGGTTAAGTATTGGCCTAGGCTTGTCTAGGAAGTTGTGAGACAAATAGAGATAGTGCAGAGGTTGCTCGGGCTTGAGAAAAGCATTGTAATCTTCTCATATTTTCTGAGTAATGCAATATACAGATAGTAGGGGTTTTTAGCTGTGGCTTTCCCCAGAAAATCAATGTGTGATGTGTTGATTGAATTCTTTCTCTTGTATGTTTCATGATTTCGCGGTCATTTAATTATTTCCATTGATGAGTAGAATAGATTCAAGTATATTTCTTTAGTAAATTACAATTAGTAGTTAGAATCTACAAGAAATTTCTACTATAGTCACCAAATTATGGCTTCTAAAAGTTTCATCACAAAACTTATGTTGTCTATGTAGTTTACCACGATTTGTGGAATGTAATTTTGTATTTCCAAAAAATGGGAAAATGTAAAATGTGTGGAAACCTAAGGGTCACACATGGAATTCGGAAAGTCAATAGGAAGTCCTAAAGTCATGTAGGAGCTCAAAGGTCACATAGAAGCTCAAAATTCATATGGGAGCTCAAGAGTCATGGAGGAGATAAAGAGTCACAAGGGAGGTGGAGAGTCACCTCATTTGTTATAAATAAACCCTCATAGCTCAAGAAAATTACTTTTCACCATAGCTTCTCTAGCTCAACATAGGAGAGAAGATCCTTCTTTGGAGGAGAAAGTAGTGGCTTAATGTTCCACTATTGGAGCTAGTGTTGCATCATTGTAATTGTGTATATTTGAACTTTCACTTAATATTTTAAGCTCTCAAAGTCAGTGCACTTTCAGGCATGTTTCATGGATGTGTTGACAGTGTTGGACCCGCAAACATTCAAGGGATCTCCTCGATATGAAGTCCCAACTAGACCTCACACTGTTTGGAGTAGGAGTCCCAGTAGTAGGTGCTAATTTTATGCCTTTACTGTGAAAACGCGCAAATGGAAGTATGATATCTTTAGGTGAAAGAAAGTAGGTGACCCTGTGGAGAGTCAAGTGCGATGCATGAAGGTTCCAACACAAGAAGGGAAAAGGAAGTGCACCCCTTGGAAGCTTGTAATAGTACGCATCTAGAAAGGAACACAAGAGAAAAATGACATCACAAGCTAAGATGCAGAATAGTCCACAAATTAAAGTGATGAGTTAATACAACAACACGCATTCAACAATATTCATACAAATGCAAATGAAATAGTTCATAAGCATAAGCGTAAGTTAAATAACATACATTGCAAATACAACATGAATAGTCCTACTATATTCACAACATATGCATGAAAGCATGTTGGCTCTAATTTTATTATTATAAGTGAAAGTTCCATTCATACATACACCATTGATGACCATTAGCCCCAATAGTGGAACATTACAGTCAAGAACACTTGTTCCTCCAAAGAAGTATACTCGCTCTACGCTACAGAGAAACCAAGGCTCTTCACAATACTCCCAAGTTCTTGCTAAGCTTAAGGCTAGCCAAAAGCTTGGATCCCAAAAGCCTTTTACATGAGTTAGGAGGTTATATTTATAACAAGAACAATGTAAACTTTGAAACGGGAACTATAAACTCAAAACTAGAACTCTAGCCAAAAAATCCCCCAAAAACATGAAAAATCAACTCAAAAGTGAAAAGTGTTTATGTTGGAATAACACTTTTTTTTCTACGGTAAATTTTCAACATGTTTTAAAAATGGTAGTGAAAACCAATTTTTTGTGCAAAAATTGTACAAAAAACAATCTGAAAACGAAAAGTGTCGATGTGTTGATGTTGAAATAACGTCTTTTTTTCTTTTTTCTTTTTTAGCAGAATAAATTTTCAACATTTTGAAATAATGGTGTAAAAGATTTTATCATGACTCCGAAAAACATTAAAATTTCAAAACAATAAGGAAAACATAAATTTAAAAATTAAAACAATGAAAAAAAACAAAACAAAACAAAAATTAAAAATACCAAAAAGTAAATAAAAA
>APFE031256975.1:28865-49613 GCA_000404065.3 Pinus taeda | reverse complement strand
ATGATGTCAAAAAAAAAAGAGGAAAAGGAATAAGATCCGTAGGTGAAAACCTCCCTTGGAGGTGCCCGGGGTAGGCAATTAAGGTGAAAACCTCTGAGGCGCCCTAGTTGTTTTCAAAAAAAAAAGGAGAAAAGAAAAATTGAATTTTTTATTGCATTGCAAGTTTACAGGAGGACTACACAGAGAAGAAGAAGGTGTCAAGGGAACCCTTACATTCACACCAACATCTATCTCATCTTCTCCACAACTTCCTCCATCATTTTTGGCATCTCTTTCACCCCAATATACCTTTTTCTTCCAAAACTATGTTTTCTACAGGAGGCTCCTATAGGAATTACAGAGAGCCAAATGTGTCCACAGAAGGTAGTTTGAGGGAAAAAAAAGCTTCATGAGGAACCTATAATCCCTCCTACTATCTTCAAACCTTCTTGCCATCATTTCCAAGCCTGCATGACACTCCACATCATTATTTTTTCTTCCTGTCCAAGAAAAAACACAGAAAAACATTTTTTAGGTTTTGAAATAAACAAAAATAAAAAGAGGAAAAGCCACCAATAACCTTACTTGAAGCTTACCTACCATCCCTCCATCATTCATGACACCTCTGGCATTATTCTTGAGCTCCAAGCACAAGGAAAAGCTGAAGTTTCCAAGGGAGAAGCAGCTATAGGAGCTCCTATAGGAATTCCTGTAGTAGCTGATCCCATAGATGTCCAGCACCAGTAGCAAGAGAGTGCACACATGTACGTTGAAAAGGCACATGAAGCTCAGCTCCAGCAAGAGAAGAACCTACACAAGCACACAAGCACACATCAGCAATCAGAGATAGCATGCATAAAGGGAAATGTGTGCATGCATGCATGAGAAGATGGAACACCTTACCTCACAATTTGCAGATTAGGGTATACCATTCCCCCATGAGGCTAAAGGAGGCATTGAAAAGAGTGTCAATGTTCAAGTGCTCCATGCAAAGGCTGAAGGTCAACTAGATTGGCCTCAAATTGAGTCCCCCTCTCCTATTAGGCATGCTGGAAGGCATAAGAGAAGAAGAAGAGGAGGACTAGTGGAAGGACATAGACAGAAAGGCAAGGTTTTATGGCCAACATGAGCAGACCATATCAGAAGCCTCGGATGCTAGGGAGGCCACCACAACCATAAAAGATGAGGAGATTAACTAAGTTGCTCAGAGGATGAGCAACACCTTCAGTAAGGGGGTGATGATGAGCCTCATAAATGGGTAATTATATGGGCTCATTTTACCTCCTAACCTACTCAAATCAACCATTCTCTTAGCTTATTGTATGATTTTCTAATTATAATTATGCTTATAGAGTGAGTTGAGTTAGTTATGATGCCATGTGGTCTAACATGTATTTAATGCAGATTATTGATGGATTTCGAGGTCAAAGTCAAGGATCCAGTGGTCAAATGGCATCAATAACTCAAAGTATATAGAGGGGAGGACTTATAGGAGGGAATCCCCCTCATTTATTACTCCTCACATCGAATTCCCCTTCATTGAGCTCGGAGTACAAGCAGTCGAATCATGCACTAAAAGGCAGCCAAGAGGGTGGAATATGATTGAGAGTTATATCGAGTTTTGGGAGCCAAGCCTCCCTGATTTTAAGGAAGTTTTTGGTAGCTTCAGATGTATAAGTAGAGAGGCCTAGGGCCTCACTAGGGTAAGATTTTTTTCTTATGTAAACTCTGCTCAAATTTCGACCTTATTACTTTGTGACAGTTTCATGTAATCTTGCTATTTTTTTATAATGAAGATGGAATCCTTTTCGAGCTAGCACTGAGTTACCTAAGAGGGTTCAAGCTCTTGGGTTAGGACCCAATCCAACCAAAAAAGCTTCTCTTTACTTGTATTTGTATTCTTTACTTTGGTTAGTAGATTAATTTGTTGTTAGATGTATTTTTCTTTTATGGTTAAGAATAGGTTGCTTTTGATGATTCAGTAATTTTCTTCCATTTGTACTTTCTGTAGTAGGTTAAGAAGCGATCAGAAAAGATTCAAAAGGCTAGCAATAGTGCCTCGGCCTCTCTTTCTCCCTCTGGGACCATGATTTGAGGCAAAGACTCTCTTGCTGCCCCAAAAACACAAATTTTCCTCATTCATAGGAATTCTAGTGTTTGCAGCTCTTTAGTAGGTTGATAGTCCAGTTTTTCTTTGCTTCAGATCTCCTTTATCATGTTCACATCTTTATTTTCAATAGTCATCTTTCATGCTTTCCTTTCTTGCGGCATTTCTCAGCATTTCTTTTCATAGATCATAGTTTAGACCACTTTAATGCAAAACTCCGTTTTTCTAGATGCACTCATTTCATTGTTTGCTTGATCCTCTTGCTTAACTATTAGCTTCTATGCAGTAGATCTCTTCTAGTAGTAGGCCAGCTTGTCAATAATCACATCCCCCATCTAATCCATGCCCTACAGGTCTCTCAAACCTCACCTCAATTTTACCTTAGTTTCCTTCATTTTTCATAGAACTTCTTCCTCTCCCCTCGAGCAAACCCAACATCTTTTTCTCTCCTGGTGATTCATGGTCAACCTTAGGCACTCTAACACCTCACCCCAACCTTCATCCACCTTTTCCACCCACTTTCACACCCTCAAAATAGTGGAAATTGCTCTCAGCCTCTTTCTGTAGGCCTCCTTTAGTTTCCCTGTTTTCCTCCCGTAGTTTCCCTGTGTCCTCCTGTAGTTTTTCCTGTAGACTTTCTTTTCAAGGCCGAGTGTGGGAAAAGCCTCTATAAGACCACCTAAGACCACCTAGGACCCATCCACACCATATTCTATCCTCCCAAGCTCCAAAACCACCCTCCAATGCCACCTGTTCGCTGCCACACTCACACAATAAATTAGACGCACATCAAATTCACATAAAAACACATAAAAATCCAAAAATATATTTTTTGCTTATTTACTTCTAGAAATAGCATGGTTATATGTTGTTTAATTCCATGAGTAGGTAATGGTATTTCTTTCATGGTTTTCATAGTGTTTTTGGCAAAAGTAGAATTAGCTTGTTAATTAGGGTTTACTAGGTCTTGCTTTACATCTCAGTCTTTTCCCTTTCTGCAATTAGAATAGATTTTGTAGAGTAATCTTTCTTTCTTTCATCATACATAGAGCTTCTTCTAATATCTATAGAATTTGGCTTGAGCTCCTAGTGATCTTGCACCGGCTGACCAATTGACAACCTGCAGTAAGAACTAGTACTTGTGCATACAACATCTACGCTTCCAAGTTTGTTACGAATTACCGGGTTGATAAAAGTAAAGTTGGAAACCCAAGAGCTGCAGAATTCTTGCTGCAATGCTGGTGCTCACCACTTTTTGGCGCCGTTGCCGAGAAAGTGTCAGAGTATTCTGTGATTACTACTTTCTTCTATTTCCTATTACAACATTCTCCTAATAGTTTATTTCGACAAAAGTAGACTAGTCATTTCATTTCTTTAAAGTTCTACATTTCCTTGCTTTCCTTTTCAATTCTACAATTTTCATTTCGGAAAAAGTAGACTAGTCATTTCCTTTCTTTGAGTTCTGCATTTCCTTGATTTTCTTTTCAATTCTACAAATTTCCATTCAACAAGTTCATTTCAGCTAGTTGTAATTTGTTTTATTCAATCGCAACTTCAGTTTCTGTAGGTACTATTAGTGTGGGGAAAAGAAACAAAAAAAAAAATCAAAATCAAAAGATTTCCTTTCATGCCTTGTGGAATAGCGATAACTCAGGAAAAAATTTTCCCAACACCCCCACTGCTTCACACAGCCAATCTTCTCTCTTCTTCGGTGGCTGCGATCAAGAAGAACCCTTAGGTGAACAGCTAGACATATTTGAAGAACCTATAGGGGAAGAAGAAGAAGAAAACATTCCTCTGGAGCCAATGGATAAAAACATAAATGCTAGGGGAAATGGAGAAAGAATAGAGGGCACCTTTCCCATTCGGGAGACCAATGGGGACACCAAAATGAAAAATATAAGTCCTTCGGACCTACCCCATTTCCATGGTCTGACTACAGAATATCCTGACACCTTCTTGTTCAAGTTTGCTATCATCTATCGAACTTATGACTATGCAAAAGACGATAAAAAATTGAAATTGTTCCCTTCTACTCTCAAGGACGCAGCATTATGCTGGTTCATGGGATTACCTGGAAGCAACATCACAACTTGTGCTCAAATGCAACAAGCCTTTAACAATAAGTATCGAGACTACAGTAGGACAAAAGATACTAAAGAATAAATCTTTCGAATGACCATGGGAAGTGACATTGAGTCCCTGGAAGACTATGAAGAAAGGTTCTAGCTTAATTGCAAAAGGGCCAGGTGTACACTTGACCCTGAGTCTCTGAAGTTGGTCCTGCTCAGGGGAATCTGGGAAGACCTTTTAGATACCCTCCATCTATTGGTCGGGGGATACATTTACCAACTATCCTATGAGGACATAAAGACTGTTTTTAAAAACCATTCTAGGGAAGCCAGAAAGAAAGGTGGGGGGGTCAACCCATATCCAGTACCTCTTCTGACAATTCATCCATTAAAGGGTAAATTGGAAGCATGCTGGAAGGCTTCACAGTGAGATGTTGTAGACTCTTGCCATGCAAATAGATACCTTACATATCAAAAGAAAACAAGAGGAAGCAGAGAGATCTTTGGCCATTTTTTGTCCTAGATGCACCAAGAGGCATCCTTAGAATGAATGCCCATTGAACTCTATAGAGGTTTGTTTAGTCTATGAAGAAAATCGTTCTACAGATAAGTGCCCTTCCTTACCCGGTCTTAAAGCTGTATACCAAGGGGCCGAATGAGGCACTGAACATATCTATTAAATAAACCAAAGGAAGCCGCCTGGACCTAGACCATACCTGTGGGGGATGCAAGGCACATCTCAAGCATACTACCACCCCAACCAAGTCACCTCCATACCTTCTTGGGGTACCCTTGCTCATCCTTCCTGGTCCATGCCTTCTTCTTGTTCCTTCACATCTCAATATCATGCCCAACCAGCCGCTCATTCATTTCAATCCTATGCTCAGCCGCAACCTCGGTGGAATGCATCTCATCAGGGGTGGAGGCCCCAATACAACTCTCCTCCCGCTCTTCTGCCTCCACCACCTGCACAACCACAACTGTTACCTTCTGCTCCACCAAGGCAACCCCAAATGCCTACCTAGCCAAATCTGAACCCGAACAACAAATAGGCTCAACAAGTTTATAGTGGGGAACCATCATGCCCAACTTATGTAGTGGAGATTAAAGAAATCAACTTGTGATCTGGGAAAGTTCTCCTAGATAGCCAGCCTCCACCCAAGGAGGTTGAGGAAGATAAATAGGAAAGCAAACCTAAAGCAAATCCACCCTTTCCTAAGAGACTATCCATGATAATGCAGCCTACCTCAGAAGAGACTGAACTCCTGGGAGAATTGAAACACTTATGTGTGAAGATACCACTTCTCCAAGCCATAAAAGATGTGCCTATCTACAATAGGTTGATCAAAGAGAAATTCTTTAGGCATCCAGGAAGGCGCAAGAGAGATACCCCAACCATCAATGTCATAGGACAACTGTCCGACCTGATGTCGGGGCAGATAATCTGTCCAAAATATCTGGACCCTGGAAGCCCAATAGTTGATGTCCACATCAATGGCACAATGGTCCAACATACCTTGATTGATCTGGGAGCTACCATTAATGTGATGACAAAGGACACAATGCTCAAGCTTAACCTCTAGGGCTCCTTGAGGAAGACCACAATATATCTACAGTTCGCAGATCGCTCCACCATGACCCGTGATTCTTGGGAGTACCCTACTAATTTCCTAGTTCTCCAGCCAAAGGAAAATCTCATTGGGTATCCTCTCATCCTAAGAAAATCCTAGTTGGCTACAACTAATGCCTACATCAGCTGTCGAGCTAGGAACATGTCCATTAAGAATGGGCACATGTCCAAGTAATTAACCCTATATCCTCCTGCTCAACCCTTTCTAGAACACGATCTACCTCTCTGGTTGGAGGAGGAGCATCAGGATGAAGTTTATTTTGCATCACTTTGTGCATTGGAAATCGCCATGGGAGGAAAACCACAAGATGAGGATGATCTGATTGAAAATTTGATTCAGAATCCATCTCCAAGGACATCACCATTAGAAGACATAGTAAGAGAAACCAAAAACAACCCCTCAATTGATCTCTTTGTAGCCAACCCTACTTCTCTCTGTGTCAAAAATATAGAGTTCGGCCCAGAAAGAATATTGAAAATAAATCCATCCCTATCTACTTCCCAGGACAAGGAGCTATGCAACCTACCTACTGAGAAAACATCTAGATGCCTTCACTTGGAGTTATAAGGAGATGAAGGGAGTGCACCCTTCAATATGTACTCATCATATATACATCAAGGAAGATTGCAAGCTAGTCAGGGAGCCTCAAAGGAGGATGAACCAAGCACTTAAAGATATTGTTAAGGAAGAACTACAAAAATTGCTTGATGTAGGATTCATCTATCCCATTTCTGACGGTGAATGGGTTTCTCCTTTGGTGCTAGTGCCAAAGAAAATGGTAAGTGGAGAATCTGTGTCGACTATCAGGAATTGAACAAAGCCACTAAAAAGGACTACTTTCTTTTACCTTTCATAGATCAAGTGTTAGACGGTATGGCAGGGAAAAAAAAATTCTCCTTCCTAGATGGGTTTAGTGGGTACAATTAGATTCAAATCAGCCTGGAAGACCAAGATAAGATCACTTTCACTTGTCCTTGGGGTATATTTGCATATTGGTTCCTTCCTTTTGGTTTGTGCAACACTCCAGCCACTTTCCAAAGAGTGGTATTGAGTATATTTTCTGAACTGGTTCATGATCCAGTAGAAATATACATGGATGATTTTACTCCTTATTGCTCTGACTTTCAGGAAGCTTTATCTAACCTAGGAAAAGTTCTAGATAAGTGTATTGAGATGAACCTGTCCCTCAGTCCGGAAAAATGTGAATTTTTTATGAGACCGTGCTAGGTCATGCAATATCTCAACAAGGACTGCAGGTGGACCCCTACAAAATTGCCATCATCCAAAGGGTCCCACCTCCTAAAAAGGTGAGAGATGTCAGAAGTTTCCTCGGCTTAGCTGGATATTACAAGAGATTCATTAGAGACTTCAGCAAGATAGCCTCTCCTTTGTTTGGCCTCTTAGGCAAAGATGCTGAGTTCATAAGGACGAAAAACTATCAAGAAGCCCTAGATACCTTGAAGAGCAAGCTAGTGACTGCCCCAATTCTCAGAGGCCCAAACTGGGCCCTACCATTTCACATTCACACAGATGCTTCGAACAAAGAGATAGAAGCAGCCTTAGGACAAGTTGACGAAAAGTTACCTTATGCCATATACTTTATAAGCAAAAACTTGTCAAAGGCAGAGTTAAACTACATAGTGACCGAGAAGGAACTCCTAGCTGTCGTGCATTCCTTAAACAAATTCAGACATTATACCATAGTCTATCAAACCTTTGTGCACACTGATCATGCTGCAATTAGATATTTAATGAACAAACCAGATGTAAATGCTCACATTATTAGATGGTTTCTTTTACTGCATCAATTTGATTTGACCATTATTGATAAGCCTGGTAAAGAGAATGTTGTTGCTAACTTTTTGTCTAGAGTAAATTTGCCTGTAGGTGAAGAAGGAATGGTGGATGACCAAATGCCAGATGAACACCTATTTTCTATATCAGTACTCTCTCCATGGTTTGCTAATATAGCAAACTACTTGGTTTCAACAGTTCCAACCAAACCTATGCTCAAAAGAGAAGAACAGAGTAGTAAGGAAAAGTGCCCCTTTCACCTGGATTGGAGGCAATCTCTTCAAACTGGGCCCAGATAAAATCTTGAGAAGATGTGTCAGGGAGGAGGAAGTCTTTGACATCCTCCTGACCTGTCATGATGCACCTTGTGGAGGTCACTTTGTAGCAAAAGGAATCGGCTTCAAGATATTGCAAGCAAGCTACTACTGGCCCACTCTTCATCAGGATGTGAGGAGATACACGAGCCAGTGTGATCGGTGTCAAAGGATGGGGAAACCCACTCCAAAGGATGAAATGCCCATGCAACCTCAAGTGACCTTTGAGCCATTTGAGAAGGGAGGCATGGAATTTGTGGGGCCTATCAAGCCCCGTTCAAAGCAAAAGCAGTACATAATTGTGTGCACCGACTACCTAACAAAGTGGGAAGAGACAAAAGTAATAAAAGCAGTGACAAAGGAAAAAGTAGCTTAATTCTTGAGAGAAAACATATTCTACAAGTTTGGGTATCCAAGAGAGTTGGTCACAGACCAAGGCAGTCAGTTCACTTCCAGCCTAATTGAATACCTGCTAACACATCATAAGGTCAAGCACAGGACTTCCACCCCTTACCATCCACAAGCCAATGGGCAAGTGGAGGTCACTAACAGAGCATTGGAAGGGATCCTAACCAAGGTAGTGAGCAGCAGTAGAAAAGACTAGGTGGAAAGAATAGTTGAGGCAACTTGGGCCTACAACACAACATGGAAGACCACCACTGGGTTCACACCCTATGAACTAGTCTATGGGAAGAAGGCTTTGCTGTCAATAGAGTTTGAATTCAATACCCTAAGGATGGTAGCTCATCTAGACCTAGACCTCAGCCATGCACAGAAGGAGAGATTACTTCAGCTCAATGGGCTAGATGAATACATATTTCAAGCCCTTCTCCATACAGAGGTAGTTCAGCTTCAGAGAAAGATATGGCATGACAGAAATATCAAGGAGAAGAAATTCCAAGAGGGATATTGAGCACTACTCTATGATTCAAGATACAAAGATTTCAAAGGCAAGTTGAGGACAAGATGGTTAGGACCCTACACTATGGAAAAATGCAATGATAATGGTTCAGTTCTGATCAAAACCATTGATGATGAATCCATCCCCATGCTTGTTAATGGACATCGGTTGAAAGTCTACAAGAAACCCCTCTCCAAGCGAGAGTTTATTGAAGAACTGAATAAAATAGTGATGGTAGTGGAGCATGTCTTAGCTTCCACTTCACCCAGTCATTGAAGAAAAGAAAAAATAAAAAAATAAGGACTCAAGTGAAAACCTCCATGAGGCGCTTGAGTCCCATCATTGGGTTGAAAACCTCTTCTAAGGCGACCCAATGATGTAAAAAAAAAAGAGAGGAAAAAGAGTAAGATCCCTAGGTGAAAACCTCCCTTGGAGGCACCCAAGGCAGGAAATTAAGGTGGAAACCTCTCTAAGGCACCCTAGTTGTTTTCAAAAAGAAAAGGAGAAAAGAAAAAATGAATTTTTTATTGTATTGCAGGTTTGCAGGAGGACTACAAGGAGTAGAAGAAGGTGCCAAGGGAACCCTGACATTCACACCAGCATCTATCTCATCTTCTCCACACCTTCCTCCATCATTTTTAGCATCTCTTTCACCCCACTATACCTTTTTCTTCCAAAACTGTGTTTTCTACAGGAGGCTCTGTGTTTTCTATAGGAGGCAGTTTGAGGGACAAAAAAGCTTCATGAGGAACCTATAATCCCTCCTACCATCTTCAAACCTCCTTGCCATTATTTCCAAGCCTGCATGACACCACACATTATTATTTTTTCTTCCTATCCAAGAAAAAACACAAAAAAAACAATTTTTAGGTTTTGAAAAAAAACAAAAATAAAAAGAGGAAAAGGCACCAATAACCTTACTTGAAGCTTACCTAACATACCTCCATCATTCATGACACCTCTGGCATTATTCTTGAGCTCCAACCATAGGGAAAAGCTGAAGTTTCCAAGAGAGAAGCAACTACAGGAGCTCCTGCAGGAATTCCTATAGTAGCTGATCCCATAGAAGTCCAGCACCAGCAGAAAGAGAGTCCACACATGTAGGTTGAAAAGGAAGATGAAGCTTGGCTCCAGTAAGAGAAGAACCTGCACAAGCACACAACCACACATCAACAAGCAGAGACATCATGCATAAAGAGAAATGTGTGCATGCATGCATGAGAATATGGAACACCTTACCTCACAGTTTGCAGATTAGGGAATACCATTCCCCCATGAGGTTGAAGGAGGCATTGACAAGAGTGCCAATGTACAAGAATTCCATTTAAAGGCTAAAGGTCAACTGGATTGGCCTTAAATTAAGTCCCCCACTCCTATTAGGCATGTTGTAAGGCGGAAGAGAAGAAGAAGAGGAGGAGCAGTGGAAGGACATAAACAGAAAGGCAGGGTTTTATGGCCAACATGAGCAAACCACATCAGAAGCCTGAGATGCTAGGGAGGCCACCAGGGCCATAAAAGATGAGGAGATTGACTAAGTTGATCAGAGGATGAGCAACACCTTCAGTAGGGGGGTGATGATGAGCCTCATAAATGGGTAATTATATGGGCTCATTTTACCTCCTAACCTAGTCAAATCAACCATTCTCTTAGCTTATTGTATGATTTTCTGATTATATTTATGCTTATAGAGTGAGTTGAGTTAGTTATGATGCCATGTGGTCTAACATATATTTAATGCAGATTATTGAGGATTTCAAGGTCAAAGTCAAGGATCTAGTGGTCAAATGGCAGCAATAACTCGAAGTAGATAGAGGAGAGGACTTATAGGAGGAAATCCCCCTCATTTATTACTCCTCACTTCGAATTCCCCTTCATTCAGCTCAAAGTACAAGCAGCTGAATCATGCACTAGAAGGCAGCCGAGCAAGTGGAAGATGATTGAGAGTTATCTCGAGTTTTGGGAGCCAAGCCTCCCTGATTTTAAGGAATTTTTTGGTAGCTTTAGATGTATAAGTAGAGAGGCATAGGGCCTCACTACAGTCATATTTTTTGTTTATGTAAACTCTCCTCAAATTTCGAGCTTATTACATTGTGACAGTTCATGTAATCTTGTTATTTTTTAATGATGAAGATGCAATCCTTTTCGAGCAAGCACTGAGTTACCTCAGAGGGCTGAAGCCCTTGGGTTAGGGCCCAATCCAAGCAGCCAAGCTTCTCTCTACTTGTATTTGTATGCTTTACTTCAGTTTGTAGATTAATTTTTTTTTAGATGTATTTTTCTTTTATGGTTAAGAATAGGTTGCTTTTGATGATTCAGTAGTTTTCTTCCATTTGTGCTTTCTGTAACAGGTTAAGAAGTGATCATAAAATATTCAAAAGGCTATCAATAGTGCCTTGGCCTCTCTTCCTCCCTCTGGGACCATGATTTGAGGCAAAGACTCTCTTGCTACCCCAAAAGCACAGATTTTCCACATTCAAAGGGCTTCTAGTGTTTGCAGCTCTTTAGTAGTTTGATAGTCCAGTTTTTCTTTGCTTAATATCTCCTTTATCATGTTCACTTCCTGATTTTCAATAGTCCTCTTTCATGCTTTTCTTTCTTGCAGAATTTCTCAGCATTTCCTTTCACACATCATAGTTTAGACCACTTTAATGCAAAACTCTGTTTTTCTAGATGCACTCATTTCATTGTTTGCTTGATCCTCTTGGTTAACTGTCAGTTTCTATGCAGCAGATCTCTTCCAGTAGTCGGCCAGATTGTCAACAATCAAATCCCCATCTGATCCATTCCCTACAGGTCTCCCAAACCTCACCTCAATTCTGCCTTAGTTTCCTTCATTTTTCATAGAACTTCTTCCTCTCCCCTTGAGCAAACCCAATCATCTTTCTCTCTCCTGGTGATTCATGGTCAACCTTAGGTGCTCTAACACCTCATCCCAACCTTCACCCACCTTTTACACCCACTCTCACACCCTCAAAATAGCGGAAACTGCTCTCGGCCTCCTTCTATAGGCCTCTTGTAGTTTCCTTATTTTCCTCCTATAGTTTCCCTGTGTCCTCCTGTAGTTTTTCCTATAGGCTTTCTTTTGAAGTCAAAGTGTGGAAAAATCCTCTAGAAGACCACCTAAGACCACTTGGGACCCATCCACACCATATTCTATCCTCCCAAGCTCCAAAACCACCCTCCAACACCACCTGTTCGCTGCCACATTCACACACAATAAATTAGATGCATGTCAAATTCACATAAAAACACATAAAAATCCAAAAATATGTTTTTTGCTTATTTACTTCCATAAATAGCATGGTTAGATGTTGTTTACTTTCTTGAATAGGTAATGGCATTGCTTTCATGGTTTTCATAGTGTTTTTGGCAAAAGTAGAATTAGCTTGTTAATTAGGGTTTACTAGGTCTTGCTTTACATCCTGGTCTTTTTCCTTTTTGCAATTAGAGTAGATTTTGTAGAGTAATCTTTCTTTCTTTCATCATACATAGAGCTTCTTTTGAGATCTATAGAAGTTGGCTTGAGCTCCTAGTGATCTTGTGTTGGCTAACCAAGTGACAACTTGCAGTAAGAACTAGTACTTGTGCATACAGCATCGACACTTCCAAGTTTGTTACGAACTAGAGGGTTGATAAAAGTAAAGTTGGCAGCCTAGGAGTTGCAACATTCTTGTTGCAATATTGGCGCTCACCAACAACATGGGGGAAAACCATCCAGTCAGGGACTTGAATACCGTCCCTTTTCCATTGGGATTAGTGGCTCCGACTGGATATAGTGGGACCAATTTCCCAATCAAAGTGTGATAGGTTAATGGATAGGGTGTTTAATTGATAAATCTAAGTGATAGATGGGGTGGGTTTCAATTTAAAACACACACACACAGATATGTGTGTGTGTGTGTAACCTATCTATGTATATTACCTGGGAATTTGAACTTATATTTGTGTGATTTAAAATGATGATCCTTAGTATATGATAATGAAGATTATACAGATACTAACATAAATGAAAAATCTTTGAAGTACTTATTTTTATTAAATAGTTAATCAAAATAATTCATAAAGCATATATCGCATCAAATATTGTTTGACCAATTGCTCATCAATGTATTGGAAATAACAGTCCTAGTATGTTCAAAAGTGAATGTATACAACATTGTATGCAAAAGATACATATGATAAACAAAATATAGAAATGGTTCTTAATTCATGAACAAATAAATACACAAAGATAAAATTACCTGATGCATATTAGTCCGCTCATAAAATAAGTAGCTCCAGCCCAGTCTGTCTTATTAAGATGGTTTGCAAAAGTACAAAAGTGAAAGCTTTTGTAAGGCTTCTTCAACAAAAGTTCACAACTCTAATCCAAGGATTCTACCAAGAGAAACTTTAAAGCACAAAAGTACAATCTAATAAAGAGTTTATTTATAAAATTCTGGACCTTTTCCTAAGAGACATGAAAGGGTTTTTATAATAAAATATAATTACAAAAATAGGCAATGCATGAAGTTCTGAGGAGTTTTAAACAACCCCCCTAGAAATAAGTGACAGAATTACGTAAAAGATAAATTATGGAAATGACTATTTCTAGCATGCAGTGGCGTCTACTCTTTCATTTGTTGTCTGAGATGATATATATCCAACATTTGCTTAAGTTCAGGAGGTTGTTTCATCCTTGTACACATTTGGCTGGTATACACTACATCTGAGAGGGAGGACAACATCTACATGGTTGAGTTAGCAAGACAGTGTAGCACTAACCACTGACGCGGTGGCTTTACCAGATACCTCCAATAAACTTCCCAGTTCAGCTTTGTAAGTTGCTTGATCACTTCTTATTTTGTTGTAGATGTTTCCTGCCATTTTTCTTCTAATTCTTTGATATTGGGAAGACCCTCAGGTGGACATTCTTGTATCAGGTTGGCATTATGTAAATTGTCATTGATGGTCTCAATGATTTTGCTTGCAACATCGATTGCTTTTGCGACTTCCCTTTCTACCTGTCTCATTTGTGTATCCCATTCAGTGAAAAGGATATCTTTATGAGTCTCATCTATCCTAGGTAGATCTCCTATCCTTCCTTCTCGAGTATCCTACCATGTAATGTATCCTGATATTTTCTCATCAATCTCATTGAAGGTGGCCCTCATATTGGATACTCGATTCCTTAGTGAATCACTTTCCTTGCACATAGAATTGATGACTGATAGCCTATGAAAAAATGTTGCATGTTGCATAGATAAAAAAAGAATTCAATTCAAATGTTTCTTTGACAAATTCCTCGACTTTAGGATTGTCTTTCAATTGTTCTCCAGAAAATCACAATTGTTGTATTTGAGCATCTTTGGCACTTGTCTTTGCATGAAACTGGAGGTTTAACTGATCAAATCTTTGTTGTAGTTGTGTCATGTGTGCCTTCATTTGATGGTCTATATTCTGCTTTCCTTTAGCCAACTTTTGTATTCTCTTATCTTTGTCCTTTATCAATTGTTTGACCTCTGTTTCCTTATCAACAGTAGCAGATGCATAAGCACCTGAAAACTGTGATAGTTTGGTCAAGTTATCTGAAGGATCCAGAGCAGTATCGTTCCGAACAACATCCATTGGCTCATTGTCAGGACATATCATCGAGGTCTGATATATTTTCCTTTTCTTCCTTTGTCGTTTTACTACAGCCCAATGTTTTGGACAATAAAAGACATCAAGTGGAGGAATCTCCTCTATTCTGAGAACAATTTCAGTTGACGGGAAGGCAAGTATGATTCAATTTCTTTTGTGACAATAGCCTTGTTAGTAGCTCTGTCAATGATTCAGAATCCCATCCATATAAGAGTATAGTCTTTAGAGACAATTTCAAAATTATATATTATAATATAATATATATATATATATATATATATATATAATATATATATATTATTATATATATATATTATATATATAATATATATTATATAGATATAGATATAGATATATAGATATATATATATATATATATTATTTTTTTTTTTTTATTTATTTATTTTTTTCTTCTTTTAACAAACAAACAAAAAAATTATTACCTAAAAATCCATTGTCCTGGTTTAGTGGCCAAAAAGTGACAATGCCATTCATTGGTTGTAATTGAACTGAATAAGTTGGCTCGTGATGAGACCCCTTGTCTTAAGATTAACATAATCATAAGACATTACACTAGTTTGGTATTCAGTGTTGGTAATGTCAGTCTATTATTTCCCTATGAACATGGTAAGCGGGATCGTGATGAGACCTCTTATCTTTTAAGGTTAATATATTTTTGAATTGCACTCTAAAAGTAGTAAAGTTAATGCATGGGGAGAATAATTGACTCCTTAAGAGTTTTGGATGACAATTTTAGAGTTGGAGATGCTAAGCTGTAATTATTCTTTACTTTGTTAAAAATAAATTTTCTTGACTGATAACAAAATAAAGGTTTTATAAAGTTTGAGGTTTTCAAAGAATTTATAACTTCAACGGAAAAGAAAATTTCAGAGTTTTATGATACTTAGCCAATTTTCAAATGTTGTAATTATTTCCTTAATAATTTCTACTTTGAAAGGAAAATATAAAAATACTTCAGGAGATTTTATTGTAAAGCCAAAAGTAATACTATTTAACATTCTTTTCCAAAGAAAACACAAAAAGTAAATGTAAAAACGTACAATAGAAGATGTAATCTTCTAAGAAAATATTTTTTTCAAAATAAGCCCATTAACATGAAGATAATCTCTCTTTCTTGACAAATCTTGCAATATGAATGTTGATGGGCCTACTTGTTTAGCAATTTGAAATGGTCCAAACCACATTATCTAGAATTTGGTATGCTTTCCTTTTTCCTCATGTGCCTTTTCCCATTTAAGGACGAGATCACCAATTTGAAAAGATTTTGTGGAAACAAAACTTGCATCAAAAGAAGACTTGATAGCTGTTGATGGCGAGTATGTGTAAGTTTGGATTTTTCCCTTTCTTCTTGTAATTTAAGAATTTGATATTGTCTTAGTTGTAAAGAAGAAGGTGGTTCTTTCCCATATACCAGATTGAATGGAGAAGTGACTATTGAGGTCTTCTGAGTTATCTGATTTTCCCATAGAGAAAATGTCAACGATTTATGCCAATTCTTTTAGCTCTGATCAACAGCTCTCTTTATAATTCTTATGAGGTTCTTGTTGGTTGACTCTGCTAAACCATTTCCTTGAGGGTAGTAGTTAGCAGAGTATTTAAGTTTAAATCCCCTCTTAAGAGCAAATTCAGTCATATTATTTCCTAAAAAGTAAGATGCATTATCAAACATTAATGTAGTAGGTAAGCCAAATCTAGTAATAATGAATTGATCAATGAATTCAATGAGCATCAGAATTGACTACCTTTAGTGGAATTTATTCCACCCACTTAGTAAAATAGTTTGTAGATGTAAGGATATACTTATGTTGCTTTGAGGAAGGAGGAACAATCTCACCTATGATATATAATCCCCATTGTTCAAAAGGCTAATCAATGTTGACCGTTTGTAGAGATGAGGCAGGTTTCTTTTGTCTTCCTGCAACAGTTTGACATATTTTTCATTTCCTTACATATTCGTGGGTATCTTTGAACAAGGTTTGCCAGTAGTACCCATCATGCAGGATTTTGTGTGCAGCAATATCTCCTCCAAAATGTCCACCAGCGGGTCCATCGTGCAATTCCTGCAAAAAAAATTGTGCTTCAAACTTTTCAAGGCATTTTAATAATACATAATTGTAATTCCTTCTAAATAACACATCATCAATGATTTCATATTGATTTTCTTTCAATCTTAAAGCCATTTTTCTTTTATAATTGAGTTCAGGAGAAGTGTATCCATTTTTCAAATAGAAAATAAGATCAACATATTGAGACTCTAAATCATTTAGGCTTACCTTTAATACATGTATCATGTTACCTAAGTCCTCATCTGCTGGTAGGTTGGAAGCTCTTGTAAGCAATCTGCAAAACCTTATCCTCTAACAATTTTGGTTGGTTTAATGTCAATATCATATTCTTGCATATTTGTTACCCAATTTGCCTTTTTTCCCCTACTTCCCTTTGCATAAGTAATTACCTCACTGCTGACAATGAGACTATTATTTTAGTATGGGTTTTGAGGATAAAAGGTTTGAAGTGCCTTACGGATTTGAAAATAGTAAAAGCTTGTTTTTCCACCTATGAATAATTAAGTTCAGCACCTTGAAAATTAGAACTAAAGAATGAGATGAGTGCTTCAATCTCTTGACCATTAAGTTGTGTTAAAGAGGGAGCATTCACAATTGCTTGTTTGATAAGATCAAAAGCTTCTCTTTGATTATGTCCCCATTTAAAGATTCGATTTTTCTTAATCATGGTTTGTAATTGTAAAAAAAATTGGGAAAAGTCAAGGACAAATCTTTTGACAAAATTTATCTGACCTATAAAAGACTGCATAGATTTTTTGTTGTGGGGTAAAGAAAATTTAGCAATTTCTTTTATTCTATCTAGATCAATACAAATGCCCTTTTGGATACAATGAACCCTAGAAGTTTACATTCACTTTAGAGAAAACTGAGACTTCTTTGGATTTATTGAGATTCCATATTTCTTACAATGTTCAAAAATCTACTTCAAGTCATGTAAATGGTTGCTTTTGGTCTTGGAGTAAATAGTAATATCATCCAAATAAATGACAACAATTTTGTTTATCAAACCTTTAAAGGCTATATACATAGATCTTTGGAAATTTTCCCCTGCGTTAATTAAACCAAAAGGCATTTTCTGATAGGCATAGGTTCCCCATTTAGTCCTGAATGTAGTCTTTAATCTATCATCTGGATGAACAAGGATTTGATTATATCCTGAAAATCCATCAAGAAACGACATTGATTCTGAACCAGCTATTGATTTCAGTATCTGTTCCATAGTCGGTAATGGAAAATTGTCCTTCTAACAAACTTTGTTGATATTTATAAAATCGATACAGATGTGAATGTCACCATTCTTCTTCCTGAGAGGTACTAATTTTGAAGCCCATTTTGAATGCCTAATAGGAAAAATAATTTTGGATTTAAGGAGTTTATTCAGTTCAAATTTGATTTGACTTTCTAAATTGGGATGAATTTTCCTTAATTTCTGTTGCACAGGCTTATCATCAAATATCATGGGGATGGTGTGTTGTATAATCGAGGTATCATATGTTTTAAGATCATCATAGTTCCAAACAAAGATACCATTGTACTTTCTTAACAAGTGGATAAAGGCTAATCTCTCATCAGGAGAGAGATCGAGTCCTAGATTAATGTTTTGAGGTTTGTCATCAGTTCCAAGGTTTACTAGTTCAAACCTTAAGGTTGAGCTTTGGATGTTAGATTTAGTAACCTTTTTGAATCTGTCCTTAAGATCATAAAGATCCTCTAGTTTTACCACAGATTTAGGTATGGGATTCTCATTAGGCTTATGTTTCAACTGATAATCATGCTCATTTTCATCTATTATCTGGTCATCATATGACCTTTCTGATGTTAGAAATTTTATGATATCCTCGTCATCATTAAAGATTCGCCAATTGGTGACATAATCAGGAAGGGATGGTCAAAAAATCAATTCTGTGGAAAACCTATCTGGACTATAATCCTTTGATGGTATGAGCTTGGATGTTATGTTAGCCAAAAGGTCGGCACTTGCATTTTGAAGTCTAGGTATAGGAGAGATATTGAATGCTAAAAAATGTGAAGTAATATCCTACACTAATGATTGGTAATGTTTTAAATGTCCAAAGAGACAATGGATGTTGTTTCTTACTTGCTTGATAACAATTTCTGAATCTCCAAAGACTTGAAGATATTTGATGTCGAGGCATATTTCTTTATACAAAACTTGTATCAGTGCCTCATATTTAGCATTATTACTTGTGCATTCAAATTCTAACCTACATGCTAGCATGGTTTTTTCTCCTTCTGGACTGATTAATATACAACTAGCTCATGCACCATCATTGGATTTAGATCCATCAAAATATAATGTCTAGAAAAAACTTTTAACTAACAGTTTATCTACGAGATTTATACATCTAGAAGAATATGTTTGAGAAAATTTCTCAATCTGGGAAGTAACAGAGTTGTCCAAAAAAGGAGACCTTTGTGCGTTGAAGTTCCCTAAAAATGACAGCAGAGTAATTTGCAATGATATTATTGTTGAAAGCTACCAGCTCATTATCACCTTCAAATTCGGTCATTACATGCTTTAAATGATTTTCCCAGTCAATTCTAATTTGATTTGGTTTTTCATTGTAAGGGAGCCACATGTGAGACTAGTCCATTGAAAAGTAGTCGTCAATCTTTTCAGACCAATCTATGCTCAGAATTAAACCGTAGAACTCGAGTATATCAGCAACTAATATGTCAATTACTTGACAAACTTTGGGATTAGAGGAGAGTATAATGGTGACTGAGTTCATTTCTCCTAATACCTCAAATTTTGTCCTATCAAATTGTACAATGTGAACATCAAACTTTTGGGGTGAAACATTTAATTTAGAACGGACTATTCTCGGCATTATGTTTGAAGAGGCCCCTTAATCTATCAAGCAATTATGAAAAAAATTATTGAATATTTCATAATTCAAGAGGAAAGGGGGAGTATGTGAATTGGATCTGTCACCAATTAAGATAGCATCAGTAGGATCTACCTTATTTGAAGAATCATTAGGGGGCTTACCCATTCCTTTGGTGGCTTGGGATACAACAACAGCAGGAAGAGAAGCATGAATTGCATTCAATTCTTTCAGCAATAATTTTTGTTGATGTTTAAGCTTATTGAGCTCATGAATAGAGATATCTTATTCATGTCCTCCACTATGTTATATTCCATGGTATTTGTTGCTAGAAAATAACACTAAGAGGGTGGGGGGGGGGGGGGGGGGGGTGGTGTGAATCAGTATTTGCAAATCAATATGTTTTTCATTTCCATAATCAGATATATATATATATATGCTACTTCAGTGAAGGGAACTCACGTGTGCACACAATTGTTCTTAAGGAAACCAGTGTATATCTAGTGAACTTATGATTCAGTTAATTCAGCATATGTTGATCTTTAATTTGTGAATCTATTATGTAACCAGCTCAAGAAAGAGATAGAAAAGATAGATCAATGCCTTAGAATTCAACCTCTTCGAGGGGGCAACCTCCTTTACATTACATAAATGAACAATTCCTCGATGATTCAAATAACAAAACCTCCTTTCTATATATAGGAGTCTAAGGAGTCACAATATAACCCAGCCGACCTAACAATTAATAATATAAGCCACAAAAATAACAATAGAGGGATTCTATGGGCACAGTAATAACAAAATGGGGACAATAAGGGGCACAACAATATTAATAAGGGGTATAACTACAATAGTAATGGGGTAATCACTAGTATTATAGGGACCCAACATGCCCCTCTCCTTCAAAAAAGTGTTGTCCTCACCGCTTGATTAGTTCTGGAAACTTCTATATAAAATTCTCATCCTCCTCTACGGAATCTTCAGCGGATAAGTTCTTCCACTTGATAAGATACTTCGAAATTGATCGATTTTGTAGCTGTCGAGTTCTTGTTTCTGTGACTGCTTCTGGTTCCAATATAGTTTTTCCTTCCTCGTCAAGTTCTGGCAATATAGTTTGAGCTGGGAGATTGTCGCCTATAACCTTCTTTAAACATGAAACATGGAAAACTGGGTCAATCGAGAAGCTGCAGGATGCTCCAATTTGTATGCCATAGTACCAATCTTTTGCAACACCTTGTATGGACCATAATACTTTGGTGATAATTTATTATCCTTCTTAGCTTGCTTGAGGGACATTTTCTTATATGGTTGTAGCCGTAGGAATACCCAATCACCTACATCAAACTTCTTTCGCGTGTGATGTGTTATCTGCCTGTTGTTTTCGAATTCTAT
>APFE031256975.1:2481-28845 GCA_000404065.3 Pinus taeda | reverse complement strand
ATTTGCCCATTAGATTGAGGATGATAAGAATAAGCTGATGAAGCAACTGAGTACCAAGACAAGAAAATAATTCTGCCATAAAATTTCCAGTTGAAAAATGGGATCTCTGTCAACTTACAATAATCTTTGGATTTCCATGTAGCTTTTGAATTGTTTCCATAAATGCCGTGGAAACTGTACTGGCTTAAATGGATGTGATAATGCACAAAAGTGTGCATACTTGGTAAGTCTGTCAACTACCACCATGATGACACTCTTTCCCTCAGACTTGGGTAAACCAGTGATAAAATCCAATGAAACCTCCTCCCAATGTTGGCTTGGAATGGATAAAGGTTGTAATAGACCTGGTGTCTTAATTGTTTCAACTTTATTTTGTTGGCAAACCAAACATTTCGCCACAAACTTTTGAATATCTGATTTAAAGCCATCCCAAAAAATTCCTTCTTAACCCTGTGGTAAGTTTTTAAAAATCTTGAGTGCCCTCCTAAGGGAGAAGTGTGCAATTCCATAAGAATCTTATGTTTTAGCTGGGAATTCTTACAGAGGTATAAGCGATATTTGTACCATAATGAATCATTTTGCCAGCTAAATGTACTAGACATACTGGAATCTTGTTGTAACTTTCGAATAAGTGCCCACACTTCTTCGTCATTCTTCCATTCCTCCCTTGCTTCGTTTATCCAATCTGGTCGGATGATAGAAATGGCGCACAACAATGCTTCCACATCCTCATCCTTTCTTGAGAGTGCATATGCCATCACATTTTGCTTCCCTTTTTTGTAGATGATTTCAAAGTCATAACCCAACATCTTTGTGACCCACTTTTGTTGCTCTTCAGAGGATAATCTTTGTTCTAAAAAGTATTTAAGGCTATCATGATCCGTTTTTACCTTGAAGTGTCTTCCCATTAGGTAGGGTCGCCATTTCTTAAGTGCATGGAGTATTGCCAACATTTCCTTCTCATAAATAGCTTTGTGTAAAAACTTTCCCTCGATTGGACGACTTTCAAAAGCAATGGGTCTTTCATCTTGCATTAAAACAACACCAATTCCATTTCCTAAAGCATCACATTCCACAATAAAGGTTTTTGTGAAGTCCGGAGTAGCTAAGACCGGTGCTTGGAACATTGCCTCTTTAAGATGTTCGAATGCCTTTATTGCTTATGGAGTCCATGAAAATGCATCTTTCTTTAATAATGTTGTTAGAGGTGCTGTTATTCTCCCATAATTCTTAACAAACTTGCGATAATACCCTGTCAACCCGAGAAATCCTCGCAGATGCTTTATGGATGTGGTAATTTTCCATTCCTTAATGGCTTTAATTTTGCTAGGGTCTACCTTAACTCCTTCATGAGATACAATATGACCCAGATATTCCACCTCTTGTACTCCAAAGAAACATTTGGATCTTTTTGCATATAATTGTTTCTCCTCCAATAGTTGTAGCACCCTGTCAACATGTTCAACATGATCCTTCCAAGACTTGCTGTAGATTAGTATATCATCAAAAAATACTAACACAAATTTTCTAAGAATGGTTTGAAAATTGAATTCATCAAACCTTGAAATGTTGAAGGTGCATTGGTAAGGCCAAAAGGCATGACCAAAAATTCATAATGACCCTCATGAGTTCTAAATGTTGTTTTCGGAATGTTTTCAATCTTCATTCTGATTGATGATATCCTGAATGAAGATCCAACTTGGTGAAGTAAATTGATCCATGCAATTCATCCAGTAATTCATCAATGACAGGAATGGGAAACTTATCTTTAATAGTGAGCTTGTTGAGCTCCCTATAATCCGGACACATTCGCCATGATCCATCCTTCTTGTGCACCAATACTACTGGAGCAGAGAAAGAACTTTGACTCGGTTGAATTATACCAGCCTCTAGCGTTTCTGCAACCATACGTTCAATTTCACTCTTTTGAGCATAAGGATATCTGTACAGCCTGATGTTTGGAGGAACACTTCCTGGAATCAGATGAATAGCATGATCATGATCACGCATAGGTGGGAGACCTTTGGGAGTCTCAAATACCTTGGAATGATTGTCCAGGACTTTTTGGAGATTTGGAGAAATAGATGATTCCAGTGTGGAAACATCTAGCGAACATAATTGTGCAATTACACCTCCTTGTTCCTTTTTTTGAAGCTTTGTCACACCATTAGAGCTAATTATCTTTCCTGGTTTCCCTGCAATACCCCTTAATTCAACTTCCTTTCCTTCCGCACAAAATTTGATGAAAAGTTCTTGAAAATTAAAAGCTATTGTACTAAGGGATTGTAGCCATTGGACTCCTAGTACAACATCAGCACCTCCCATTGGAATGGAAAGCATTGGGCTAGTCAATACATATTCTCCCATGGATAGCTTGATATTATGGCACTTTCCAGAGCAATTTATTGTTCCTCCATTTGCAATCATCACTTGACACTCTGGTGCTGGATATAGGAAGCAATTCAATTCTTTTGCTATCTTACAATGAATAAAATTATGGGTGCTTCCTAAATCAATCAACACTACTACCTTTTTCTTCCTGATTTGTCCTTCTATCTTGATGGTTTGAGGAGTGGTAATTCCAACCAATGCATTACAAGATATGGTTAGATTCATTTATTCTTTATCTAGGATTTGTTCTTGGAGTATATCCTCTTCTTTTGACCTTTCTTTCTCCTTTTCTTCTTCCTCTTCACAATCTATGTAGAATAATTTCTTTTCAGCACACTTATGACCTTTAGTGTATTTGCTATTACAACTGTAACAAAGCCTTTTGCTCTTTTTTCTTCCAATTGTTGTGGTGTCAACCTTATAGGTTGTGGAAGACTAGCAGCAACAAAACTTCCGTCTTTATAGTTGTGAGTGGTATGCTTCCTGGTTGCCATAATTTTGCTTTCCATTTTTCTTGCTAACCTGAATGCCTTCTCTAATGAATCAGGTTCCCAAAGGCGAACATCATGTTGGATATTATCCTTTAAAGACCCTATGAACACATCAATCCTATGCTCCTCTGGAATATCTTTTACCCCTATGTTCAATTTTTGGAACTCCTCAATGTGCTCCATTATTGAACCCTTTTGTTTGAGACTTATCAATTGGCTAAAAAAAGTGTTGCTTTTTGTATCCTCATAATGTGCTATTCTTCCGTAAAAATTGCCCAAGTGATAAATTGTTTACGAGAGAAAAGCCATTGATACCATACAAACTGATTTGGTCCCAAATATAAAGTTGCAATACGTACCTTTTGTGTGTTTTGCACATTATTGAGATCGAAAAATTGCTCCATCTGTAATATCCATGTTGCGGGGTCCTTGCCATCAAACTTCCTCATATTGATTTTCAGAATATGGTGGGTCTTTGATCTAACATTAGAGTCTATGGAATCATGATTAACATTTCTGTTGTTGTCATCATGAGTTTCCCTTACTACCCTTTCACCATTAGTGACCATTTCTTGTAGCAACTTATTCATATTTATCTTCAATTCGTCCATGTCTGTCTTCAAATCTATCTTCAAATCATCCATCTGAGCTTCTACGCCTTTCTTTACACCATCCATCTTAGCTTCTACGTCTTTCTTTAAGCCATCCATCTTAGATTCTGTTCCTTTTTTGTGCAAGTGACAATTGTTGCACTTGGTCTCGTAATTTTGATATATCATGTTGCATTTCTTCCTCTTCTTCATGGGCCATGCTAGAGCTTTCAGGTTGCCTACTAGGTGTTTGCATTTTCTTTCCTCGGGGCATCAATTACCAATAATAATGCTTTACTATGCCCTTTGAATTCCTTCAAACTAATTTTTCAAACCAATCTTATGCGAAAATTTTAAAAAAACTACACACCTTTTTTCACTTTGCAGCAGCCTGATATTGAATCTGATGTATCTCTATAATTTCGGATCATCCAGTTCTGAAATTGTGATCTATGATATCCCTCTATGGCCTCTTTCCAATGCCACCAATCTGATCGAAATTTGATTCTCCAAAGAAGAGTTGTGTGAAATCTCCCACAGTGACCTGATTATAGACTAGTTCAGTAGAGCGAACTTGTACGATGTGCCACGAGTCACTGTTTCGACCTTTAACTATGAAAAATATATAGAAGAAACTATAGTTCGTCTTCTTTCTGCACCTTCTTACGAAATTTCAATCCAATGCTCAGAGAAAAATGTAAGACTATTTTCCCTAGGTCACATGTTTGGAATGTAATTCAAGAGTCCGCAAAAAGCCCAACTTCCTCAGATCATATCTCCGCAAATATAGCGCCCAAAGCTCTGAAATTCAGACCCTAGATTTAGCGCGATGTCTTCTCAAATGGGTTTTTTTTTAACTTTTGAAACGTCGCAGAAAAAAAGTTATAGTGAAAATTACACGATGACCTGTTTGGAGCAACGAAACCCTAGAATCCAAAGCTCTAATACCAAATGTTATGTAACCAGCTCAAGAAAAAGATAGAAAAGATAGATCAATGCCTTGGAATTCAGCCTCTTCGAGGGGGAAACCTCCTTTACATTACATAAATGAACAATTCTTGGATGATTCAAATGACAAAACCTCCTTTCTATATATAGAGTCTAAGGAGTCACAATATAACTCAGCTGACCTAACATAATAATATAAAGCCACAAAAATAAACAATAGAGGATTCTATGGGGAACAGTAATAACAAAATGGGGACAATAGGGGCACAACAATATTAATAAGGGGTATAACTACAATAATAATGGGGTAATCACTAGTATTATAGGGACCCAACAGAATCAGTACTTTATTAAACATTAAACAGTAACCATGTGCAGTTAATAACAAAATGAACCATCACACGTAAGCAACACACATGAACACCAATATTTAAGGTGGAAACCCAATGTGGGTGAAAACCACCTACTGTTGTCATCTCTGTCTTCAATAAGAAAATATGTTTACAACATTGTACTGGTGCAGACTCATACTAGTACGCAGGCTTCTACCTGCAAAAGGCTACAACCTTCTCTCATTCTCCAGCTTCTACTGGAAGGGAGCTACAACCCCCTAGCTCTTGTACTAGCCGATATGTTTACTAGAACATAGGCACTAACCTATAGAATGCTACAACCTTCTTTCTTCCTCCAGGGACCATGTTTCATAAATTTTCATACTAGATACTCCTAGAACACAACACCACAATCTGAAGGCCACATTTCATCCAATTTCCATACTGGACCCATCAACAACATTGAAGCTCAAAATCAATCACCATTGCAATACAACCATCAAATACATCTACATTAACCAATCATTTAAACTCAATAATCAATCTCTGAATCACCCACAATTGAATCACTGAAGGCCCATCATCACTGAAGCAAATCATAATCAACCAATCTGAACATTCAGAATACTGTCATCAAAACACAGTCACCAGAACACAGAGCAAAACCCAGAACTTTGCAAATTCAAATATCATATTTTCATAATGTATATGCTACTATAATGATCCAAACCAGCGTGTATATGCACTTTTACCAAAGTGAACCAGCGTACAGATCTGGAAATATTAACTTATAATTTTGCAGTTATTCTAGACATCGGCCATACCCAGATCATAACATTTATACAATAAAACATGCATCAGTAATTCATATCTATACTATACATGGGAAAACCACATAATGATAATACATTTCAAGTCTTATGATCCCGATCCATCATCCATCATCAACCACATAGGTGCACCTTTAGTTTAGGTCAAGTAAAGCATCAGAAACCCATAACCTGCATAATTGTTCTCACACTTCATCAAATATTCAATACTTGCACACATGGCCTAATGATCTTCTCCTCCTTATATAGTTTTAGGCCTTTCTCAATACCTTAGACCAAAACCACTTAGGACCAATACCTTGGACCAAATACCTAGGGCCAATACCTCGGACCAAATACCTTGGATCAATACCTCAGACCAAAAACTTAGTTAACCCGCGTGTATACGCTCCTTGGACAAAGTGAACCTGTGTATACCTCTCTTTCTTCATTCTTTGGAGTCTGATCTGTAATCCTTTTTTGCTGCACTGTGAACTGTCATCTGAGTGAGTTGTTCTGCTATAAGTGGGTTTCCATCAAGTACAACACATGCATCATAATGCCAACATCTGTAACTACCAAGGTTTTGGATGATGATGGGGGATTTGATGAGGATGGAGTTGGTTGAGGAGTTTTGGGAGAAGACTTTTTTCTGGCTACCTTTTCCTTGGCAACAGGGGTTGAGGTCTTTTGCTTTTGATTTGATTGTGTAAAATCGGTAGGGCCTTTACTCCTAGTGCTAACAGGTAGAGCTTCTTGCTCTTATTCATTATCGGAAATAGGGAGGATGAAATCCCATATTCCATGTACTTCAACCAATTCTTCATCTTCAATCTCTTCATCATTCATTGATCTTCTTCTTCTTCTTCTTCTTCTTCTAAGTCAGATTCAGCATTGAATATTGTATTTGGTGGCTGAGGATTTGAAGTCTGATTCCTCTTGAAGGGTCTGAAAGGTTTCTTAGAAGAGGATTCAGGTACTTGTTTCTTAATCTCTACCATTTCATTTGACATGGTTTTTAGTACCTTTTGTAGACCTTCGAGATCAAAAGGATCTTTAGGGGATTTTTTCTTTGGTTCATCTTTAAATGTAACCTTTTTCATTTTTCTATATTCTTGGGATATTTTCTTCTCTAATGAAACTATTTTTTTTTCTATAGATAGGGCTTCCTTCATGTTTTCAACCAAAGTAGTTTTGTTAGCTCCATCTACAAAGTTTCTATATTGGAAAGAAGAGAAGAAATATACCACTCGATTTGGACATCAACACCGGGGCTTGATGTGGTTGGGATTTTGTTTAGCAGTTTATTAAATTTGGAATTGAAGTCTTTGGTATTTTCACCTGATTTAGCTTTTAAATTAGAAATAATCATTGATAAGGGATGTTATTGTATGATCATCACCAAATTTGGCTAGAAATTTATCTTAAAACATGTCCCAATTAGTGATAGACCCTGGTGGTAATGAAAAATACCATGAACCTGCTAATCCTTGGAGAGTATAGGGAAATAATCTTACCACACAATCTTCTTCAACTACTCCATTAAGATTGATAGCTAGCATATAATTATGGATATTTTCCTCAGCAGGAAATCCATCATCAGGATTGAATTTTTGCAGCCATCTTTCAGGATGTTTAGGCAGATCATGAAGGGGTGTTGCCATTTGGACAACCTCGAGATGGGCCCATGGTCTGGCTGGTTGGTGTCCTGCCATTATTTGAGTTTGAGTGGAAGAAGAGGGAGGTTGTGTGCTTGAGCTAGATGAACTAGCACCAGTACCTTGAGAAGAAGGGATATTAAGATGAATAAATGGAGGGAATGGAGGTGTTTGTGGAGGGGAATTTGATAAAAACTCACTAGTTGATGTCTGTGACTCATATTTTCTTATTTTTCTTTCATAAATAAGGAAGGGGAAATTCAAATGGAGGAACCCCAAGCTTCTCGCTTTGAGAACGAGTGAGAATTTGAGTGGGTTGTAAAACAGAAGTGATAATTCCCTCAGATGCTTCAGATGGGACATGCCTTTCTACTGAAATAGAGATTTCCTCTAATTTCTCTATCAAAATATGAACCTCAGGTGATTCGCGATTATAATCTGAAGAATGTACTTTAGTAATAGTATTAGGAGATTTTTGGAGTTACTTCTCAACTTCTGATCTAGAAATAGGAGTTTTAGATGAGGATCGAGAAGTTGGAGTTGATCTTGAGGGTGAGTGACTCCTAGAATGGCTTGTTAATTTAGATTGAGTTCTCTTTTCCATTCATAGTCTTAGCCCTCCTTCTAGCACCAAAATGTTGAAGCCTCGAAAATCACTGCAACAACATGGGGGAAAACCACCCGGTTGGGGACTTTAATACCGTCCCTTTTCTGTTTGGATTAGTGGCTCCGACTGGATATAATGGGACCAGTTTCCCAATCAAAATGTGGTAGGATGGATAGGGTGTTTGATTGATAAAGCTAAGTGATAGATGGGGTGGTTTTCAATTTAACACACACACACACACACAGATATCTATATATATATATATCTAATAATATATATATATATAATATATATATATATTATATATATTATATATATATATATATAATATATAATTATATATAATAATATATAATATATTATATATATCTGTGTGTAACCTATCTATGTATATTACCCGGGAATTTAAGCTTATATTTGTGCGATCTAAAATGATGATCCTTAGTATTTGATAATGAAGATTATACAGATAATAACAAAAATGAAAAACCTTTGAAGTAATTATTTTGATTAAATATTTAATCAAAATAATTCATAAAGCATATATCGCATCAAATATCGTTTGACCAATTGCTCATCAATGTATTAAAAATAACAGTCCTAGTATGTTCAAAAGTGAATGGATACAACGTTGTATGGAAAAAGATACATATGATAAACTACATAGAAATGGTTGTTAATTCATGAACAAATAAATACACAAAGATAAAAGTACCTGATGCATATCAATCCACTCATAAAATAAGTAGCTCCAGTCCAGTCTTTCTTATTAAGATGGTTTGCGAAAGTACAAAAGTGCAAGCTTTTGTAAGCCTTCTTCAACAAAATTTCAGGACTCTAATCCAAGGATTCTAACAAGAGAAACTTTAAAGTACAAAAGTGAAAGCTAGTAAAGAGTTTATTTATAAAATTCTCGACCTTTTCTTAAATAACGTGAAAGGGTTTTTATAATAAAATATAATTACACAAATAGGCAATGCATGAAGTTCTGAGGAGGTTTAAACAACCCTCCTGGAAATAAGTGACATAATTATGTAAAAGATAAATTATGGAAATGACTGTTTCTAGCATGCAGTGGTGTCTACTCTTTCATTTATTGTCTGAGATGCTATATATCCAACATCAGCTTGAGTTCAGGAGTTTATTTCATCCTTCTACGAATTTGGTTGGTATACACTGCATCTGAGAGGGAAGGCAGTATCTGCATGGCTAAGTTAGCAAAACATCATAGCACTAACCACTAATTGTGTGGCTTTACCAGATACCTCCAATACACTTCCCAGTCTAGTTTTCTAAGTTGTTTGATCACTTCTTTTTTTTGTAGAAGTTTCCTGCCATTTTTCTTCTAAGTTTATGATATTGGGTAGACCCCCAGGTGGGCATTCTTGTATCAGGTTGGCATTATGTAAATTGTCATTAATGGTCCCAATGATCTTGCTTTCAGCATCGATTGCTCTTGTGACTGCACTTTCTACCTGTTTCAGCTTGTTACATATTATTTTGTCACACCTCTTCCACTTCCCCGTGACATACCCTGAAGTGCCTGAAACATGACCATTATGCAGTGTACTCACTCATATACGTAGTTTAGATCCTTCCGAAGACATTGATTGGAAAATGCCTTGAGCTTCCCCTAAAAGAAATAGCTCTATAACCCTAATTTGAGAATCATCGCCCTTATGAGACTAAAAACAGTGATGGTCGCCTCTTGCACTATACTTGACCCATGATGGCATCACTCTATTCACTTCTATACCCGCGATGATCCCAAAAATGCAATCTTCCCAAAGAGGATGAGAAGCTTCGTGATCTAGAAACTTCCAGAGCAGCGAGCTGGAGGTTGTTCGGCATAGATGAGGTTGAATTCTCCTAACTTAGTCTCTTGGTCTTATCCCTATGAGCTACCTCCTTGAGATAAGGGTCTACTCCTATGTTTGGAGAGATCCTAACACCATTTCCTATCCTATATATTCATCCTCTCCCTTTCCCAAATGGTTGGTCTATGTCTATTTGCACCCTTATGCTAAGATTGTGCCTATATGCTACTCATTTGGCTTGGTGAAGGAGTGCTTGGAGAGCTTAGCTTGGACTTGAATATTAATTCAAGGAGAGCCTATCAACATCAAGGCTTGCTTGTATGATTCCCTTCATTTTTTATTAATATACAACTATTGGTTCATTCTCCCTAAATGTGTATGCTCATGTATCATTTGCCTTAACATTCCTTGATGAGTTAAGTAGGTTAATTTTAAATGTGCTATTTGTATTTGCATGCCTTGGTGTGTCTTGATCTCTTCTGCAGGTTCATAAATGTTGTGAACAGTAGTAACGAGCATGTGACACAAGTGACTCAAGGTCTTCAACATAGGAGATCGAGATAGCATCAGAAAAAAGTAGGTCATCTTCTTCATCTCTCTTTTCAATTGTAACTTAGGAAAGTGTCTAGTGTATCGTCACTTAGGTTGCTAGACCCACTCATTGGGCTAGAGGGATCATTTTTGTCCCCAAAGAGGACTTACCTCGACAACAAAATGGCGACTTCACTGGGGAATCTATAACCCTTTCCATTGAATCCTTCATCCTGCTTTTGTGTTGAGTTTGACCAACCGTTCGTTTTCAGGCTTGTTTGCTTTTGTGTAACTATTTTCACTTGTGGGTGATTGCTTGAGGACATTGATTTTTGTTTGGTCTTGAAGATTTGTTATTTTTTCTTCATTTTTCTTGGCCATTGCGGGTTTTCGTCTCATAGTCACGATATCATCGCAGATAGTTTAATGCAGTCACGATTATCACACTTTCATCGTTGTTTTTCCTTTAACAGACGTAATGATTCTAGAGTATAAGCCTATTTTCCTTCTTGTTTTCAATCTTTATGTCCTCTATCAGTTATTTTCCAGAGTGTATATGGTTTTTTTGATTGATTGTCTAGATTAATTTGCAAAATTTGTCTCATCGGCTTTGAAGTGAAATCTGATTGAGTTCTAGGGTTTCTAGTCAATTGGTCATCGCTCACTGCTTGTTGGTGTCGTTGAGGTGTTTGTTTTGTTGATTGATTGAGTGTTGTTTCCTGTGGAAATCATTGAAAACATCATTTTGCATTTGTTTTAGCTTTTATTTCGAAATTTACTTTTCTTGAAAACACATTAGATTAGTTGCATTGAAAAGATATTTTTTGAGAATCATCATTGAAAATAGATCACCTTTTTCAATGATTGAAAGCTAAAAACTGTATTAGGTGCATCAAATAATTCAAAATGAAAAGAAAAGAATAATTCATATAAGTGCATCTTTGTAAAGTAAAACCATTTTTCTTTAGAAAAAGTTGCATTTAGGATAGTTAGAAGTGGAAATCATTTTTACTTTTGGCATTGCATTTGGAAGATGAAAGTGAAAGTTAATGGAAGGCATTTTTCATGATGCATTTTTTTTTATGCATTATTGATTGAAATTTCTTCCCTTGATTAGTCTATCTTTCATTAAAATGGAAAGATTTCCTTTTCTCATATAGTTGCATCATGGGTGTTCAAGTGGCATTGTTTTTAGCCTTAAAACATAAACATAATTGAAGATAAATGTTAAAATTTACCTCAATTAATCTAAGAAGCATTTGAAACATTAATGCTCATACTTGGTGGTCTAGGCTAGAGACGTGTTTTGGCATCTATGAAACTTAGCAGCTATCATTCGCAATAATCTTTCATTAGACAGCACAAGCACGGACTTGTGCTCCTCATACCGTCAAGTATATAAAGGGAGACCCCACTAGGTTGCAAACCTTTATCCATAAGAAGCTGAGTCTACCACCCTGTAAACATGATACACCGAAAACAACATTCGGGGAGATTGCACGCATGTACGTCAAGTCCTTAGTAAATTTATTTTCTAAGGTGTATATTGCGTTTCACGGTTACTTGGTAATCTCTTTTTCCTAAAGTATCCTGAGTGGTCATTTTGATCTTTTCTAACTCCTTAAATTTGAAAATATCATCGAGTACTTGTCCTTTCAAGCTTGCTAAACCAAGGAGAGCGACTAGAGTCACATTTTTGTCCTTTTCTCGACTCTTAAAACATGAAAAGGAAAAGTTTTGTTTCAAATTCTAAAATTAATTAATCGCGAAACAAAATCCTTCTTGTGGAAATACTCAGTAGATTTTAGGTTGATACCAATGGTAACATTTCCTAAGTCTACCAGTCAAGCAAACCCCTCTGATGGGAATCCTAGTCCTTTTCCTTCTTTTGGAAATACTAGTGCTCCCTATATGGAAACTTTGTCCCATTATTTTTCCAGTTTGGTTGTTTTCAACCTCGTTGGTTCCGAGTGTCCAAACTACTTTTCAACCAAGTTCTCCTCCACCTGAACAACATCAACTTCATGTTGATCCTAAAGTTGACCCCTTAACTTCTTTGCCTATTTCTTCACCTCATTCTTCCTCTTTGCCCAGTGAAAGCCTGGATTGTAGTAATAAGGAAGCTAAGAAGAAGAAGATGAAGAGGACGAAGAAGAAGAAGCAAAATAAGCAAGGGGGCAACCAAGCTATCATTGCTACAGATACAACTGATATAGAAAAATATTCCAACTAGCCCCAGAAAGTAAAATTCCCTTGCATTTTATGTAAGGGTGACCACCTTCTTCAGAATTGTCCTAGTATTCCCAAGGTCTTAGAAGTGTGGTCCACAGGTTCACATCGACCTTTGTCATCAGCCTCTGATGATCATGCTGGTGATAAACCTTCAACTAGTAACAGTAAAGCTCATGGGCAAAAGGGAAAAATCAAATTTCCCTGTAAGTTGTGTGAAGATATTCATCCCATTCACCTTTTTCCTCTTACGGATGAAGCTTCCAAAGAGTTGGAAAACCTTACAGCTTCTCAACCTCATCTTACGACTAAGTATCAAAAGCTTTCCCCTATTCCTTCACTAGTTGATGCAATGATTGATCAAAAGTCATCTTTGGTCAACCCCACTCTCTTTGAAAGTGAGTCTCATGAGTCCGTTCTTGACCAACCATTGGTTGAGAAACCGGTAGACTTGACTCCACCTTCAGTTAACCATACCTTCCCGGTAGAGAGTGAACCTCATACTGCTCTAGTTCTTCTGGTTTCATCAGTTTCGAATGAACTAGAGGTAAATCCTCTAGCTCCCAAGGTGCATGAGAGTAGTTCTCCTATTCCCATAAAGCAAGAGGGTAGTTCTCACGTTCCTACGACATCACCTCCTAGTAGTTTAGTCACTTATTTTGACTGTATTCGATTGGAAGGATATTGTTTTCCATCTTATGTGCCTTTTCAGATTACCGTACATGCTTACCATATGGTCATACCTAGCATAGTCATAGATGAGGGCGCATTTGTTAGCATCCTGTCTTCAATTTCTTGGCAAGACTTAGGTTCTCCTCAGCTTGTCCCTATCACTCAAAATTTGTTAGCTTTTAACAGAGGAACCAATCAATTGTTAGGGATCCTTCCTAAGTTTCCTATTACTTTGGGAGGAAGGAATGTCTATATAGACGTGATAGTTGTCCAAATCCCTTTAGATTTTAATCTGCTCCTTGGTCGTGACTATGTTTACATCATGGGAGATATTGTTTCTTCCCTCTTTCAAGTGATGTGTTTCTTGCATGAAGGAAGCATTGTGATCATTGATCAACTTACATTCATTGATCCTTAATCATCTACCCCTAAACCATCATCCCTAAATGGTTCTTATATGCAAGCGATATCACCCTTGCCACAGGTTAATTACGTGGCCACCTGTTCCATGCCCACATCTACTGATGATATAGTAGGTGATGTAGTACACCATGTACTAGGGGTATTGGAGCTCAATTTTTCATTTGGATCCCTAGACATGTATCCCTTCCAGAGTGTTGTTCTCCCATCTGATGAGAACCTCTTGGAAGCCATGGCCTCTTTTGGTTTGTGATGAAAGAATTTGGAGTGGAGTTCCTTGTCTTGTGTCAAGCTCATTAAAAAATGAAACAAGGGCTATGAGGATAGTTATTTTACTATGTCAACCTCGTCAAAAAATGAAATAGGTCTCCATGAGCAGGGTTCCTTTACTTGTGTCAAACTCGTTAAAAAATGAAACAAAGTGTCATGAGCATGGTTTTTTTCTTGTGTCAAGATCATTAAAAAATGAAACAAATCCCCTTCCAATTTGAGTCTTTGATTAGATCTCATAAAAATCCTAGTCGAGTCTTTCACTTGATCCTGTAAGTGAACCTTCATTCCATCCACCTATTAGTAACCAGTAGTCTACTTAGGTGAATGAAATGAAGCTTGGGGGATATATACCTCGGATTGAGTCATTATGTTGGGGGCATGCAAACAAACTCAAACATATTTTATCTTTGTTTCAAGATTGTGTAAAAATGAAACCATTCCCATTTTACATCTCGTGATTTCCATTTTTATCAGCCGATTTTTTCCAGATGAGCCTTTCTTTTTTCCTTTCCATCATTTCCATCTCTTTAGTTGATCATATGCTTTCACTTAGTTGTTTTACTCTTGCTTGAGGAACATCCGTAATGATTGGTCTTATTAGCCAGCCTCTTGACCATTACATGTTTTGAAAAGTTCCATCATTACCGTAAATTGCTATCCTTTTATACCACTCATTCCTCGAGGAGGAGTCATCTTTCAACTCTTTTCTGACTCTCGAAAAATGAAAATATTGTCGAGTACTTATCGTTTCAAACTCGTTAAAGTAAATGAAATGACATCTACTTAGTATGAGTTTACCTCTTTTTTGGGCTGATATTGACTATTTATGAAAAAGGTACACCTTGGTTGATATGGTCAAGAGTTTCTCTCAAATATTGGTTTTTACCTTTTCGATTTGAGAGACAAATTACAAAAAGGGACCTGATGGATTTTTGTTTTTGCGTCTCTTTTTCAAACTCTCTAAATATGAAAAATACACTGAGTTACTCTTCTGTTGGACTCATTAGAAACTAAACAACAAAAGACTCGTCACCATGATGAGATCGAGTTTCTCCTTCCTAGGACTCGTAAAACTTACTAGGATGGATTCATTTGAATAATGAACTTACATGAAAAACATATTCTATCCCCTTCAAGCTTGTGATTAAAAATAATTGGGGTACTTGCTAGAAATAGCGATGGAAAAATGAAAATAAAACATCCTTTGTATAGGCAGCATGTCGCTCTTGAACATGACATTGTTTATGATTTCGTATCGGGTTCGGGATATCCTCACTCAGTCACTTGTCCTCCCGGGTTTGGGTGATCCATTTTTGCCTCTCATTTGACTATTCAATTTTGTCATTATGACCTTTAGTCCTATGTTGAGTCAAATCTTTCCACACTTCGGAGTCATGTCAACAGTGTTCAAGAGAAGTCTTATTTGTAGTTATTTACCTATACATTGTTTGACCCATTTCCAGTCTTGGATATTATTCATTTCATTCCACTTTATTCCTTGTTTTGTGTCGATGATGGGGAACTTATCATTTCCCTCCTTCGATGGGTCGCTTCCTTTCAACTTTAGCTCATTATCCAGGAAGATGGCCTAGAAACTCCAATGATGGAAAGTTCTTCGCATCCAATGATAGGTCTTCATCATTAGGCTTTGATTGGGTGATTCCATGAGTGTTCGACTTCAATTTAATTATCACATTCATGGATTGTATTGTTGTATCTTGAGAGCCATTGTCATTATTGGTGGTTTCTCTCGTGCATGTTAACAATCCACATCATTGGCTGATAATCAGGTGGTTTTTTAGTATGTTCGACTTTAACACATTAGTTCACACGTTATAATTCGTACTTTGATCGGGTCGAGATGGAGCGCAAGACCCTGAGCCTTGTCTGATTACTCAAGTTGCATGGAGTTATATTTTATTCATGATTGTATACATGTTTTTGCAATACGAATGGTTGTGACCATACCATGTGACTTTACATTTATAATGATCCTTCTATATCGGATGGTTGTGACCATACCTTGGATCTTATATTTACAGATGATCCTTTTCATTTGAATGGATGTGCCCATGCCATGGATGCTTTCATATAGTCCTTATCATCCAGATGGTTGCGTCCATACCATGGATTCATGTTTTTATATCAGATATGTATATGTATGTGCATCCTTGATTTGCAGGTATCATAACAATGTTTGTCCTCGTCCTTGCAAAAGCTCGTAAATCATCTCATCCATCACTCCTCGTTCTGCCTTCATGCTTTAGGGGGCATTTGTTACAAAGTATTTTGTCACACCTCCTACACTTCCCCGTGACATACCCCAAAGCAACTGAAACATGACCATCATGCAGTGTACTCACTCGTATATGCAGTTCAGATCCTTCCTAAGACATTGATTGGAAAATTCCTTGAGCTTCCCCTGAAAAAAATATCTCTAAAACCCTAATTTGAGAATCATCACCCTTATGAGACTAAAAACAGCAATGGTCGCCTGTTACACTATACGTGACCCACAATGGAATCGCTTTATTCACTTCTATACCCACGATGATCCCAAAAAGGCAATCTTCCCAAAGAGGATGAGAAGCTTCATGATCTAGAAGCTTACAGAGCGGCGAGTTGAGGTTGTTTGGCATAGATGAGGTCGAATTCTCCCAACTCGGTCTCTTGGTATTTTCCCTATGAGCTACCTACTTGAGATAAGGGCCTACTCCTATCTTTGGAGAGATCCTAACTCCATTTACCAACCTATATATTCATCATATCCCATTCCCAAATGGTTGGTCTATGTCTATTTGCACCCTTATGCTAATATTGTGCCTATATGCTACTCATTTGGCTTGGAAAAGGAGTGCTTGGAGAGCTTAGCTTGGACTTGGATATTCATTCAAGGAGAGCCTATCAACATCAAGGCTTGGTTGTATGTTTCCCCTTATTTTCTATTAACATACAACTGTTGGTCCATTTGCCCTAAATGTGTATGCCCATGTATCTTTTGGCTTAACATTCCTTGATCAGTTAAGTAGGTTACTTTTGAATATGATATTTGTATTTTCATGCCTTGTTGCATCTTGATCTCTTGTGTAGGTGCATAAACGTTTTGAATAGTAGGAATGAGCACGTGATGCAAGTGACTCAAGGTATTCAATGAAGGAGATTGAGATAGCATCAAAACGAGGTAGGTCATCTTCTTCATCTCTCTTTTCAATTGTAATTTAGGAAAGTTCTGGTAGATTTTCACTTAGGTTGCTAGACCCACTCATTGGGCTAGAGGGGTCGTCTTTGTCCACAGAGAGGATTTACCTAGACAAAACAGCTATATATACCATTCAGTGAAAAGGATATCTTTGTGAGTCTCTTCTATCCTGGGTAGATATGATATCCTTCCTTCTTGGCTATCCTGCCATGTAATGTATCGATTCCTTAGTGAATCACTTTCCTTGCACATCGAATTGATGACTTATAGCTTATGACAAAATGTTGCATGTTGCATAGATAAAAAAAGAATTTAGTTCAAATTTTTCTTTGACAAACTCCTCGACTTTAGGATTTCCTTTCAATTTTTCTACAAAAAATCACAATTGTTGTATTTGAGCATCTTTGGCACTTGTCTTTGCATGAAACTGGAGCTTTAACGGATCAAATCTCTATTGTAGTTGTGTCATTTGTTCCTTCATCTAATGGTCTATATTTTGCTTTTATTTAGCCAAATTTTGTTCCAACTGTTGTATTCTCTCATCTTTGTCCTTTATCAATTGTTTGACCTTTGCTTCCTCATCAATAGTAGCAGATGCATAAGCACCTGAAAACTGTGATAGTTTGGTCAAGTTATCCGAAGGATCCATGGGAATATCCTTCCAAACAACATCCATTGGCTCATTGTAGGGACTTATCACCGAGGTCTTATCTATTTTCCTTTTCTTCCTTTCTTGTTTTACTACAGCCCGATGTTTTCGACTGTAAAAGACATCAAGAGGAGGAATCTCCTTTATTTTGGGAAGAATTTCAGTTGAGGGGAAGGATGGGATGATTTCAATTTCTTCTATAACAATAGTCTTGTCAGTAGCTCTATCAGTAAGTGAGCTATGTCTAGTATTCTGGGGTGTGTTGAATATGTTTTGTGCTTCAACATTCTCCTCCCCTCATTGTCCTTTGAATTGTTGGTTAAATTGTTTCCATGCCTCATCTAATTGGTTTTTTTAAGGGGTTCTCCTTTGTGTGTTCTTTAGTGGAATTATCTTCCACTTCTTTCTCTTGTGAGTCCTTTTCAAATTCCCTTTCAATTTCCTTTACAGGACCCTTCTTGAGGATTTTCTACGAAATTTTATGTGAGTCATGCTTTGATCTCTGCTCCGATGTTTGTTCAGACCCCTGTTCTGATTTTTCTTCTAAGTTATGCTGAGAATCGTGTTTTGAGGCTTTCTTTGAACCATGCTTTGAGTTGTACTTTGATCCCTTTTCGGAACTTTGGCTTGAAATTTTTTCTATTTCAGTATTTGGCTTAGGTATTTTTAGTAGGTCCAAAGGGACCTTCAGTAACCTCTCTTTCTTGTATTGGTGGAAACGGGCCAAATATGGTGGATTGAATCTCAAAGTAGCTAGACATTGGACCTGTGAGAAGAGCTCGGCTGACTCAAATAAATCATCAAAGTTGTCCTCTTCATGGCTGAACTGCCTTATTTTGACCAGTGTTGTGAAGTTTTGCGCAACTTTATTGGGGCCATACTGCCTGTCGGGAACTGTAGCGAGCTTCAAACATAAGATGTGGTCAATTTCAATCACAGCATGCCTAAAATCATGCAATGCATAAACACAACATTGGAGGGGAAAATAAGGCCAAAGAGATTTCTTATATTCTTTCAAGGTTTTGGTTATCCCATCGCCTACAGTCTGGTAAGCAATTTCCCTGGCAAGAAGTTTATCAAGTACATACCGAGGAAGGACATGAGGGGGTGTTATGCTTCCAAAAACCTTGATATAGGTAAACATATCTTCCCCAAACCACCTAGCTACTGGAAAAATATCGATCTTGGCCTCATCAGATAACCTTAGGGCCTTCTTATAAAAAACCACTTGGTGGAATGGTAACATAACTCCCTAGAAGATTTTGTAGAAATGGACCTGGTAATTCGACCCCAATAGAATTTTATGATATATATGAATGGGGGTAGGGTCTTGAATAGTCCATTTCCACCTAATAGTTGGAAAATTGGTGGTGAAACATACTGCATCCATAATATAAGCACTCATGAAAGATGGTGGAACTGTCTTGGAGGTGAAAATTCTCTTTTGCCTATATTCCTGAATTTGCCTACCCAGGTTGTTAGATAAAATGGTACACCAATCCATTACAAAGGAGTTCATGGCTACATCTATTAAGGGAACCCACTCAATAGATAATTTGGTGGTATCGGCATGCCCAAATAGTCTATACATCATAGCTGTGACACAATAGTAGGGAGCAACGAGAGTGATATAGGATACATACCCATTTTCTCCTATTTGAACTCGCTGGAACAGGACTTCCATTGCCGAATTGCTTTTAATGGATCCTCGTTCTCCTTCATGAAATGCTCAAGGAAAGATTTATCATATACCTTATGTGGGTCTAGTATATGATACATTCTTTTCAGATTCTCTGTCGTGAAGGAACCAATAGCTTTTTTTCTTGAAGTCAGGAATGCATGGTATACAATGTTGATGTTGTCTATAATCAATTTTACCCTGTCATTGTATGGTAAAATCTTCGGTCTTGCAGCAATTCAATGTGAGAAAGAACTTGTAGCTTCATAATAAGAAGCCTTAAAAGAAGTGGTACCATATGTTGTTTCTTTGGTTTGAATCATTTTTGGACCCTCCTTTTCTAGTAGATTGTACATAACTTCCCATGAGGAGGTCCCACTTCAATGGTGCATTGGGTGTCTGAAAATAATGGAAGCATTTTAGTCACATCAAACGTAGAGGATTAAGAAGCTTCACCAGACTTCTTTCCCTTCTTAGATCTAGTCACTTTTCCCACGATTTACTTTTGGGAGAAATCATGAAATACAAAGAATACAAAGCAAATTAAAAGAAAATAGGAGTTAAACGTAAATGCATGCGAACACGTAAATCTTTTGAAATGAACAAAAGAGAGGTTTTAATGCAAATCAATCTAAACAGGTCACCAAATCTCCTTGGGCCCTGTAACCATTAATACCGTTAGATCCCATTAATTAACCGAAATAATGGCTCCATGTGTTTTAGTTCTTACTCATTAATATATCGCATCGCAAGAGTTGCTTGGATGGTGAAATAAGTTCATTGTTTAAGTGTTGAGCCGATATGTAATAGCCATATCACCGTATCGGTGTGTTAAGTGTGGGAGATTTGTGATTGTGATAATCACATTATCACAATTTCGCAATTGGCGATGTTGAGATAGAGGAGAATAGATATTTCCCAAAAGTTTTATCAATTTTCTATTGCGATGAACGATGTGCTGGTATAGCGAGCCCTAGGTTTATATTTAAGCAGAACTTTCATTGAACCATTATAATTTCCTTGGGTGCTTTCCTTTAATAAATAACTTTATCACTATCAAAACCATTTGGAATGTTATGAGCGGATCTAGTTAGCATTTTTGTCATACATCAAATGCGATTGTATTTTAAGGATATGGTTTAATGCTTCGTCTGGTCCGATGATATCGCGTTCCTCAAGAGGGAGGCTTCTCGGGTATATGAATTGCAGTGCGAGGCATTTCCGCCTTAAAGCGTCCTCATTAATCTTTTTAAGCCTTTATAAAGAATGAACGTGTTTGGGTTCTCCGAGGGTTATCATTTATCGCATTCGCAAGTTTTGATTCAATGCATAAACGTATACTCTTAAGACTTTGTGATTTGTCATATGGTCAGACTTGACTTAAAAGGGGCCTTTTTGGTTATTCAAGCTTTAGTGAGGTTTTATTAAAAGAGAAAATCAAATTTATTCCTAAGAAAATCTTTAAATTAAAACTTATAAAAAGAAATTAAGGGTCCCTATTTATTAGTACAATAAATGCCTAAGGATTAAGACAAATAAATGGGGGGGTTATTTCACACCACAACAACACCATACATCCTCATACCTGGGTAGGGCCTAGAACTTGGCCCTAGGAGTTTGATGCAACTACAGGGACAAGAAAAATCATATGATGGCCACAAGCACAAACAAAATAATAACGTAATGCAAAAGATGATTGGGACGTACAAATTAGCATGTGAACAGAACCCTAGCATGTCCTAAATCCTAGTGGGCAATGAGTTGCCTCACCCTTAAGGGGGTAATGTAACAACCCTAGGTTGATTTTCCATGTAAATAAATTAAGCTAAGGTCATGGGACATGTATTCCAAGATTAATGGAGGGGAATATCACATTGAGAATCTCTTATGGTTTATTATTGGCTAGAAATTGGCATTAGCATTGGAAAAGGAAAAAATGCAATAAATGGAAATTAATCACAGAAATAAAGGAAAATATGAGAAAAAGAAGATGAAGAGACAAGAATATCCATGTGTTGATGGTGTCGAACCTGCCAACATTTAGGGGATCACCTCGATATGAAGTCCCAACTAAACCCCACACCATTTAGTGTGGGAGTCCCATTCGGTATGATGGCCTGGTTGCCATTGTCTTAAGGATTTGCCTCAACTCTTGATTTTCAACATAGAAGAGTGGTTTCTTTGTCTTCGAGAAGTGAGGTTCACGTACCTAGTGAGTGTAAGTGTCACTTATGTCAATGGTTCTTTCACTGTCGAGGGAGAGGGTGAGAGTGAGTTCCAGGTCGATTGGGAGCAGTCCCAACACTGCTAAGAACACACAACACATTAGGACATGCACAGCTTCTGGCGGAGCAGTCCACATGGATGCAGAAGTCACAACATACAAGGTAAGATAACACGTACATCACTTATAGATCATTCTGAACAAGTGCAACGGTTGTTACAGCAAGCTTCATGTGAAAGGTTTGTCTAATGTCTGAGAGAGCAATCTACCCAGGCGAGACAATGTTGATATCATCTACAACACATTTCCATTAATAGATTATGCATTACAACAAATGAAACAGTTCAGATGTAGAACACAGGTTAAAGCAACATGCATTACAAGTGTTAAAGATCAGTCTTACAGCAGATACAATACATGTGTCAAAACGTGTTGGCATGTTAGCAAGCTTCTGAGTTAAGCGAAAGTTCCAAGACACATTGTTACACCATACATCAATAATCCTGAGTGTGGGGCATTGAAGCCACTACTTGCTCCTCAAAGAAAAGATTACAGACTCTCTTGGCTATTTGGTTGTTCAACTACCCCCATGACCATTTGACTTCCATGACTTTTCGACTTACATGACTCTTTGTTCAACAAGTGGATCTCTTGGACTTCCACGTTACATCACATTGATTGACAACAAGCCCATAGTGGAGATGTGGGCGACATGACTCATGACGTGACTCGACATGACTTGACATGACATTGCTGGTACATTTGTGCTACTACTGGAGTTCATGTCGAGCTATAGTGTTCTTGGGTGATGGATGTCTTCATGGTGTATCATAGCTTCACCTCCGCATGGAAAAGTGCGTGGAGTCTTTGATGGTCCTTGGTTTGCTTGATGAAGCTTTAGCATGTTGTCCTTTGCTTTCATTCTTGAAGGCTTGACATGCTCATCTGTTCATGAAGGTGCTTTTTCATCGCGTTCATCTGATTCGCATGCTTCATTTGTTCATCCGTTAGTGAAATTGTCCTTTTGCATGTGCTCCCTTCGTTCATCCCATTCATCGTCTTGTCATGTTTGTTGGTGTACCTATACCTACAGTCACTCATGACGAGATGACATCCAATCCAAAACCTCCTAGTCTACCATGACACATGATCATTTTGAATGCAGGTGATCAAGAGAGGCATCAAGGCTGTGAAGCAGGATGATGGCTCCAAGCGCTACTGATGAAAACTGTGCAAGAGTCACTAAGTGATGGAGATGGGCAATCTAAGTCGACAATGACTGTCTATGAGGTCTGGCTCAGCTGGGAGGAAAAATTGCATAAATTTTGGGAGTAACGGTCTGAGGTGCTGGAAGGCAAGGCAAGCATGCTCTGTGCATTTTTTAGAATGAACGGGCAATGGGGATGGACATCTAGATTTGCACAATATTCCAGAGGAACGGGTCGGGTTGCATGAAGGGTCAGCAGGCAGGGGTTGTGCAGTTTTTTAGGGGAACTTCCCGGGAGACTGGCAGCCAAAATTGTGAAATTCCCAAAGGGAACTGCCAATTGGCTGCTGGGGTCACTAGTAGCCAAAACTATGCAATTCCCAAAGGGAACTACTAGTTGGCTATTGGAGTCACTAGCAGCAGAAACTGAATAATTCCTAGAGGGAATTGGTAGTCTTCTGCTAGGGGCTGCTGGCAAGGAAAACTGCACTAAAGCCAAGAGGCTAGCCTACTGATCATCTTTGTGCAATTTTTGAGCTAAGCTGACTGATGGGTAGTGGATGTCCTACTCATGAGCACTGTTCAATTTCTGAGATGAACAGTCAGTCGAATGTCGAGGTGACTGACTGGAAAAATTGTGCAATTTTCTAAGGGAGACAGGGACGGGAACTTGGTGTCTATCCAGCCTGTCTGCACAATTTTGCTCAGTCAATTGAGCGGGTGAGGTCAGTGGCCTCTGTACAATTTTTGAGGGGAGTCAGACCTGGGGTGACTTTCGGGTCCGACTGTCCAGGTGGCCAGCATGAGAGTTGATTGGATTGCTTGCGGGCGGTGCAGCTTGAAAAGACGAGCTTGGTGCTTCTGCACTATTCTGATTTATAGTCGATCGAGTCAATGGCAGGGTGATGGTCCGACTATCAGAGGGGATTCTAGTCATTGGAATTTTCAGCAAAAATGGCTAAGTGTGTGAACAATCGAAAGATGCATAGGTGATCATACGAATACACACTCACATGACTTAACAACGAAATGACCAAACCATCTAGACATACATGTTCAATATGACTGACCGACAGTGTAAGTGACAAGCACGACATTCGTGATTGATCATTCATTGATCAAGATGATGCTTGTGCGATAGTGAATGTGACTCTATGTGTGAGTGTGACAGATGCTTTCATAGCGAACACAATCAGCACATACGAAGTGAAGACTTTGAGCATAACAAGAACATGGTTGCAAGCATGACTTAGACATCAGCATGAGGAGACTTGAATGCAATGAATAAGTAAGGTGGATGTAAAGACTCACACGAGCTCACGGAGTGAACCCAAGTGTGTGCAGTCATCAAGTGAAACTTTTCAAGGGAGGCTCTGAAATTGGTGCAGGCCAAAATTTTGGAGGGTGGTTGTAGTTGCTACAACACTTGACAACACACTGGTAGAACTCGAGCTTCTCTGTTTCAGTTCATTGCTAGCACAGGGCCTTGGTCTTTCGGGGAGTATTGAATTGTTGTGTGGGTTAATTTAGTTTCCCCAATTACCCCATGGACATATGTGGTTCACCCTTTGCCAACTTAGTCAAACATAGTCAAAAGTTCAGCTTAGATCTCAATGTTTTGAATCCAAGAAGGGTAGTTTAGCTCACGAGTTGAATATTTTCAGAGTATAAGTTTTCATCTCTGGTGTTGCTCTATTGCCAGCAGGCCTGGATAGTACCCTGACGGAGTCACGTAAGAACACACACATTGCTCCACTACCAGCAAGCCTGGTCAGTACCCCGGTGGAGTTGCATGCTTCACCTCTATGCGCAGGAAGCCTTTCTCTTCTTTTTCCTTTGTGTTTTTCAAGAGGATTGTGCATAGGCACTGATGAGCCCCAATTTTGGTACAATTTGGGCTCGTTTTGGCCTATTTTACTTGCTCAAACCATTCATTTTTATTTTCTTATGCATGCATTTCTTAGCTTATTCATGTTGTTTGTAGGAAGAAGGTTAGACACTTTATCTACGTGACTAATGCATTATGATTCTAGGTTTTGGCATTAAAAAGAAAGCAAGAGACAACGAAAAAGGGGACAAGGAGACAATGAGGTGGCACTGCTGATTTTGTGGAGAGATGTCCACGGTCTTGGGACATTCCTCGTGATTCCCACCAAGAACTCCGAGCTCCAATCCATCTCCCCTCCGAGCTTAAGAAGCAGCCAATTGTCCTACATGAACAGCAGTCATAAACTGTTCTACAGGAACAGTAGTTATGACTGCCCTACGGGATCCGCAGTTAGACTCTAGTTGGACAGTCGAGCCCCTGAAATCAAGGGCACTTGGTGGATCATCGTTTTGTATAAATATGAAGGCCTTAGCCTTAGATGGTTGTTGAAACTCTCGTATTGCTATTGTAATTTTGGAGCACAGTTCAGTTTTCGTTCCTTTTTGTAAGCCAATTTGGCATGACACCAGATTATGAATAAAGAAGGTGGTTTGTGATCTAGTTCTGAGTTTCTTAAGGAGACTATAGCTCTCATGTTAGGGCCCAACCTGAGAGCCATAGATCCCCTCTGCTGTAGTGTTGCTTCCATTTCATTTCCAGCACTTTAAGTTTTCGTTTGCACATGCAATTCGAATTACAGTTTGGTGATTTGGTTTTCTTATGAGTAGGATAGATTTTGCTTATGATGCAGTTGTTTCCACTTGTTTAGTGTAGCAGAGGATAGATACCATCAATTGGAGCTCCAGAAAAATGGTTGTTAAGGCTCACTGCCATCTCTCTTGAAGATTGGGGTGCAGTCCATAACTAGCCACCAAAAACACGCATTACTTTACTTGATGACTGCTATAATACAGTCATGGTTTTGATTAGATGCTTCCTTGTCATTCACACCTGCACACATACTTTCATCACAGCCTCATACATATTTCTCTTCGCGTTTTGGAATGTTGTTCATTGAATTCATGGCATAAGTAATTTAGGTTGATGCATTTTCGGTTTGGTGACAGTCATAATCATTTGTTTCATTTACACTCCTCTTTCTCGTTCCACTACCATCTCCTCCATCTTGATCACGCATGCAAGCATATCTCCTCGACCTTCACGTCATTCTGTCTTCCACTCCTCACGTAGCTTCATTTCCTCACCTTTCATTGACATAACCCTTTACCTTCAACACACTCCCTACACCCATTTCCCATCTCATTCCTCCACTTCTGAGCCATCACCAGCCTTATCCCTACCTCACACATCTCTCCCTACCATTCCATCACTCCTCCATCTTCAAACCTCCACGGTAGGTCATCCTGTAGCAGTTTAGAGACATCCTGTAGAAACCAGTATCCTGTAGGATCCCCTGCAGACATCCTGTAGGAGGCCATTCACTCGGTTGCTGAGCTCCTGAATGTGGAAAACCTCTGTGGATGGATGCTAAGGTTCCATAGGGACCTCACTTAGCCTCCCCAACCTGTTCCATGCTTTCCTTCCTTCTCCATCCCATCTGCACAACCAAATCCTAATTAGCACACAATCACAATCATTCCACCCACTTAATGAAAAAGTACAAAAACATGTCTTTTATGATGCAAGTAGTTTAGATCCATGCATTTTCACTTATCAGAGGTAACAACAGCATTGGTAGAAGTTTCCTTCAC
>APFE031256974.1:181695-231133 GCA_000404065.3 Pinus taeda | reverse complement strand
GCTTATCATTCAAAGACAAAGCACATTGATGTTCAGTATCACTTTGTGATGGATATGATAGAAGACAAAAAGGTGTTGCTGATAAAGGTGGACACTTTGAAGAATATTGCAGATGCATTGACAAAATCTGTTAGCTCTGAGAAGTTCTCTTGGTGTAAAGAAACAATGGGTGTTTCAGGGCTGGAAAAAATGACTAAGCTCTCCTGTGGCCCCTTGTGGAAAGAAAACAACAAGTGGGAGATTATTGGGTTGTGTTATATTCTTTCCACATAGTTAACAGGGGGTTTGAGGGGTACCCGTAACCCCACTTTATGGGGTCCGGAAAATTTTAGTTTTTGGACCCTATGCTAGGTTGGGCGGACCCACCTATGGTTTTTTGCGTGATTTTCGCACATGTTTTTTGGATGCGATGGTTTTCGGTCCATGGTTTTTGACGCGATGGTTTTCAGTCCATGGTATTGGATGCTTCAGCATGTATAAATATGTATTGTAACATTGAAAGGAACATAATGAAAAATGAAGCTAGTAGTCCTGGTTTTGGGATCCAATGGGAAATCTCTGTGTATATGTGTTTTATGTGTTATGCTCTCGCATTTTTATTTTTCCTATGATTTAGAATTCGTATGCAGGTAATTTCTATACGGGGTTAAAAACTACACATATGTATCACTTGTCACAGTCAGTGAACTACATGGATGCATTATTCTTCACTCCTAAGAGCTACGTGAACTCTAGAGATATCATGAAGCATTAGGTAAAAGAACCATCAAAGTTCAGGACAACACCTAACTAGGTCTACAAGAAGAGGTCACTAAATAAGGATTACCAACTCCTGGTCATTTCTACATGTCACTTCAATAGCCAATAGAGCATAGAGATCTTCTTGTAGAGTTGGATTTTTATGTTAGATGAGTTGGAAAATGAGGGAAGCCCTATAAACTAGTCCAACATGTTGTTTATTTAGTGAAAGGTGCATGCGTCTAATGCCTAAAATGTTTCTAATGATGGACAAGAAAGATTCTATATGGCCTTATAGCTTCTTGATGCATTCTGTGCCTAACAATAGTTCCCTAACATGGGTTGGACATGGACACCATCAAAGGAAGTTGTGAATTTTATTTCAATTTTCTCTCTAAGTGCATTTACTGAGGAGTCATGATAAAATTGTTTGACCACTTCATTGCCCCGTTGTATAGGATGATATTTGAACATGACCCACCTTCCATGTCCCAAGAAGTGATTCAAGCATTGCTCAACATTGTAGATTGGTCTGCCTCACCCAGTGGCACCTTAATCAAGATGTTTGGAGTGGAGTAGCTTCCACATGAATTAATGAGGTTTTCCATGCATAAGATGGTCATGGAAGAGGTTTCATACAACATCTCCATAGGGTCGTCAGTAGCACTACACAGGAGGAAGAAGGCACCCTAGCCTACTCTTCCTTTACGGATTAGGTTGTAAGATATCCATATCTTGAAAGATGCAGATATTTAGATCAAGGATTCAATGCTAGGAGTTTTAATATGTATTATCCTCTCTACATATGAAAATAACCACTATGTAATGGTGTACTTCCCATGGGTCCATGGGGCATGTCATTGACTAGAGGAAGATCCTTGGAGGTAGTGCTATAAATCCTCTAGGCTCAATGAACCAATTAGCTTGGATGTAAAATGGAAAGTGGCACTACAGGAAACAACACCATAGGAAGCAACAACAACAATAGTAGTGAGTAGAAAATTGGTGCAAGACAAAGGCAAGAGGAAGATTGTTGAAATCAAAGAGGCTGAGCAAAGCTACAAGTTCAAAGAAGATTCACTTGTTGAAAGAGTAGCTTTGGAGATAGATTCGAAGAGGTGACAATGCAACATGAGAGTACCGCAGAGAAATAGGAAGAAGCAAAAATTGGAACAAATAGAGAGGAAGTTGTAGGAGTTGGAGAAGAAGCTGAAAGTAGAAAAAGAGCTCACAAGGAGAGAAAGTAAAGAAAGGCATAAACACGAACACAAATAAGCAAAAGGCACAATGATAAAGAAAAATGCACAGATACAGGTTGAGATAGTAGAGTAGCTAGCATATGATAAAGAGGGTGAGAAGGTGCAGCTTTGAGAACTTTCTCAATAAGTTGAGCAAGTAGTTAAGGTGACAAACATGGAAATGGAACACCAACTATAGGATCAAGACATCAATATCATGACAAGGGCATCTGAGGTCATACCATTGTCTCTAGCACCTCCAAAACCACAACATCCCAAGTGAGTAAGGAGAATTTCTTCTCCTTGATATCCAGAGATGGATAAGTCCAATATAGCAATTGACGAGACACATGAGAGGATTATGCTAGCACAAACAAATTAGGTCCCAGATGATCATACATCACCTGCAAAAATAGAAGAAAGGGTGATTTTACGTAGTGTTAGAATACATCCGGTTACCATTTGCAGAGGCTTCTAAGGCTTATGTAGAAGCCATGAGTTCAATGGTTAAGTTCTTCATAGCAGAGAATGATCAAAGGGCGAAGGACTTGCAAGAGGATAGGTAGATAAAAAAGAAATCTGTGGGATCCACCATGATAGAGATGAAGAAAGAATAGTGGTGGAGATATCAACTTTGGAGGCCACCATTTGGACAACATATAGAATATTTGTCACCGTGCACAAAGCGGTTTTCCATTTATATAGTTTTCAACAGAAGTGTGTTCACACAACACAAAATCTTAAAGCAATTCACACTACTATTGCACACATTAAAGAATGGACAATGAGGTACAAGGGAGCCTTTCTTTACTTGCATATGATGATGAAGCCAGAGGCTGAGCTAGACAAAGCATAGATTAAGATGTTGATCTGGAACTATGATTATCTCCCTCCACTCATCACCAGCATTGAGGCTTCCTATGCATAGTTGTTCAAAAGCCTAGATGTCATAGTGCAAATGCACAAGATCCCTTCCATTAGAGCCCTCACCCAAGCCATGAGGAAGAACGAATTCTTGCTTGACGCCGACAGTTACATACAAAATTTTATGCACGTAGCCAAAAATGATGACTTTGAGCTCAAAATAGAGAACATGGAAAGGTACATCATTGACCCAGCTACGCTCACGAGAATGTTGTGCATGCTTCAGGATGAGCTGGACATAGGCTTCAAGACCATATACCCAAAACCCATGGAGGAGAGAGTTTGCTTCGACAAATATGTCATAAAGTAGTATGGGGACACAATAGCACAATACCAAGATTAGTATCCGCTTGTCAGCAAAGAGCATCATGATGATGTTAACTAGTTGGCCTTTCCACAAGACTGTGAGTGATGTTGTTTGTCTTTCCAGACTGACTCAAGACTGGTTTTGTCTCACATGGGTATATGTGGAAATTGTATTATTGTAAACATGTGAGTGAAATTCCTATTGTCATTAGTAGAATGTGAACAGTCACTATTGCAATGTGAAGCATCTTGAGGATAGTCTAAGACTTAAAGTGGTATGTCAAGGGCCACCCCACCCTTTGCTATATATAGGACCTCTTAACTCATAGTACACGCTTTTGGGACCCACTCTTTTGTCTATGCATTGCTTACAGAAGGCTTGGAGACTATTGTGATGAGCCTTAGCTTATCCACAGTGAAGAGTGAGCACATCTTTGGAGGAGAAGGAAGTTTTCAATGTAATGTTCCACTATTGGGGCTAGTGGCTATCAATGGTGTATGTATGAATGGAAATTTCACTTTATACAATATAAAAAAGCTAACATGTTTTCATGCATATGTTGTTACTATAGTGGACTATTCTAGTTTCTTTATCAATGTATGTTATCTAACTTACTCATTTGTGAATGAACTGTTTTATATGCAATAATATGAATCTTGTTGTATTCGTGTTGTTGGTTTAAACAGTCATTTTGGATTGTGGACTATTCTACTTTCTAACTTGTAATGTCATTCAACTCGTGTGTTCCTTTCAGGATGTGTACTCTTACAGGCTACTAAGGCACACACTTCATTTCCCCTCTATGTGTTAGAACCCCCATGGATCTCACTTGACTCACTCGAGGTTCACACACTTTCTTCCGACAAAGATATTACACTTACCTCTGCGGGCTATTGCGGTGAAGGCATGGATTTACTACCCACTGCTAGGAATCCTACTCCAAATGGTATTAGATATAGTTGGGACTTCCTACCGGGGAGGGTCCATTGACATGTTGGCAGGTCTAGCCCATCAATATCTATGTGAAGTAAATTTGTGTACATACACATATTCTATCAGAAAGAGTCACATAAATAATCCTAACCATGGAAAATAGAAAACCAAGGGTTGTTCCCATGAAAATCTCCCACAGTATTGTGTTAGAACGTCTATTCGATCCTATCAAAAATTACCAACAACATTACCAAAGGATTCTATTGTGGTATTCGCAAGGAAATTATCTACATAAGGGGAATGAGATCAAGGAATTATGTGCGAATTTGACAAATTATTCATGTGCGATAAGATCTGAAATAGGTATGCACCAGGAACAAGGAGAAGGATCCAATTTCAAAGATCTAAAAGTGTATTGAAATTTAATGGATATGCTTCATTGATTTTCTTATGTTTAAGTAGCTAACATTGTAATATCTATGGTTATAATGGATACATGAACTGAATGTATGTGCAAAGTTACGTGATTTTAATGAAGTTTACGTGTAAGACAAAGATTTTTCTTCCATAGATTATTGGATATGTTAAATAGTTATTATGTTGATATCTATACACAAGTTTTACTCCTAAGTATCGCATACATACGTGGATATATGTTATAACAATTGTGTATACATTTTCATATATTTTATTTCCACTTGATTGGGTTGTTAACAGTTGTTCTTGCCACTCAGTAATGTTTATGATTATGATATATTTGATTTTAACAAATACAATGGTTTAGATTTGGTATTTAGTGGTATGTGTTAGGGTCCCACCCTAACCCCCTTATCTATGTAATCTGACCACGTCATAGTCAAGAGTCAATAAATCCCATATTAATAATTGTAAGTGGTTAATCCGCAATTAATAACGGAACCACAGTTAGTTGCAAATGGGTCGTAGTATTAGATAGATGGTATTAGTAATACAACGGTATTGGCCCATGGTATTGCATGTATGAGTCATATATAAAGGATAGAGACTCCCTGCGAGGAGCGTCATGTTTTATTTTGTAATCGAGCTCTGCTATATTGGAGGTTGCCCCCTCGAAGAGGCAAGTGAACATTACTCTCTGAATAATAAAATCATTGCTATTCTGTGTTCTGGGTATATTTTCTTCGCATATTCTCTGTTCTGGGTATCTTTTCTTCGCATATTCTGTATTTGGGTATCATTTGCAGGTTAAGAGCATAACAAAATCTTCAATATTAAGACAAAGTCCCAAGATACATAAATACAATGAACACTACTAATTCCAATAGTGAAGCGTTAGAGCCACTACTTGCTCCCCAAAAGTACTAACTTTGTCTCTATAATTGCTTGTGGGAGAATCCAAAGTTAAAATTCCCTTACATGAGAAATGTGGATCTATTTATAACTTGAGGAATGACCTTTCACATCCCCATGACTCTTGACTTTACAACTTGTAGTGACCTTTGGACTTATACAACCTTTAGAATTCCAAATGACTTGGAATTACATATGACATTTGGTATTACATGTATTTTGGAGTTCCGTGACTCTTTAGTTCATAAATGACCCTTGGACTTCCACTTATTTGTCTTTACAATGATTGCACAATACATTATGACTTCCACATCACCATGTGATGAGAACGTGACATGTCACTATCATTGATGACTGTGACCAACAGTGACTGATGACATGGACTTCTTTAGTGGTGACATGGCTGCCACATGTATCTTCGTTCTTCATGCAACTTCAATCATTTATTTCCTCACCCTCTAAAGGGTCTTTGATCTAATGGATTCTCTGAAGTGCTTTGATCATCAAGATTCAAGTGTATTCTTAATTCTTTGCATGCTTCCTTTGTTTTTTATTTTTTCTTGATCTTCATCATGCATGCTTTCCATGTTGTTCCTAGAATACATGTATCTGAAATCACTCATGACAAGCAACCATCGACCTGAAAATCTCCTATTCTACCATGGATGTTTTGTGCATATTTTTTGTTCAATCCTTTTTAATGTGCTCAAAATGGGTAAAAGGAGCTTTTGCATGCATGGGCGCACTTTGAAAGGCTGAAGGGCTAAGAAGAGGGAGCTTCAAAGCTTCAGCATGAGCTCATGCACTCCAAAGAGGGAGACAAACAAGGTAAGTCACATGGCACAAGTCTGAAGGATGAAGGGGAAGGCTTTAGGCTTACCTTGTGTGTCGTGCACTAAAGGAATAGATGGAGGGTGGAGGGTGCACTCTTGATGGTTGAATGATGAAGGCTTCTGACCTTTAGGGTGTGCTCATGCACCCAAGAGGCCCAATAGGGCGCAGGGCACACTCATGAAAGTTGAAGGGTGTCTTCAAAGTTTGCTCATCCATTCAAGGGATCCAAGAGGGTGCATGGCGCATTGGGGAAGGCTTAAGGGTGGAGCCTAAGTCCTTAAGGGTACACCTATGCACTCAAGGAGGGCGTACTTCTTTGAGACGAAGGAGTGCACTCAAGGAAGACTTAGTCTCTTAAAGGGTGTAGTTTGGATTAAGGAAGCGGAAATAGACTTAAGGAGTGCGCTTTGCGCTCTTGGAGGGCACGGGGCACACTTTAGAACAATGAAGGATTTACCATCAATCATTTAGAGTGCGCTTATGCACTCTTGGCCTCAATGGGTTGGTTTTGAACCAAATATTTGTCTAAGTCTGAGATAGAGGGTGAGGGGTGAACAAGATGAGTTTCAAACATAAAACCATGTGCGACACATACCACCTCATGAATAAAACTTAGACAAACTTGAAAAATGATAAATAAACATCAAAAAACCACTTTGTACACATTCCCCAAGTACAACAAATGAAGTGTGTGCAACTGCGATAAAAAAAAAAAAAAAATAAAATAAATAAATAAAAAAATAAAAAAAAAAAATTTAAAATTAAAAAAAAAATAAATAAATAAATAAATTTAAAAAAATATATATATATATATATATAAAATAAATTAAAAAAAATAATAATAAAAAAATTAATTAATAATTAATTAATTAATTAATTAAATAAATAATAAAAATCAAATAAAAAATAAAAAAATGTTGTTTTCTAACAACAAATATTTTACTACCATGAAATGCACCTAAAGATGTTCTAATCAATGTGAAAACACTTGAAACATATGAATAAGATGAGACGACATTTGAATATCAAGGTGACACTAGGTACGATGGTGATAGTAGTCACAAAAATTCAAATGTAGTGAAATTTTGGAGGGTGTTGTAGTAGTGAGTAGCACCCTTGTTTCTACAAGTATCTGTCTAGATGGGCATACCAAGATCTACGAGCCTGCTTGAGACCATATAAAGCCTTCTTTAGCCTATAAGCATAATCCTTCTTATCTGTAAGTAGAAATCCCTCAAGTTGTTTTATGTAGACTTCTTCCAATTCTCCATTTAGGATAGTTGACTTTAAATACATCTGATACAGCTTAATCCTTTCTTCAAATATATATAATATTGTATCTATTGCCTGGAGCCAAAATTTGTTTCCTAATTTTGAATCATTCAACATAGTTATAGCCATTTATTCCACTATTCTATTCTTCCTTTCGACGACCCCATTCTATTGAGGTGTCTTGGTTTTTGAAAATTATCTCTTTATGTTGTGTTCCTCACAAAAATGTGGAAATTATTTGGATGTGAATTCACCTCCATTATTTGAGCTCAAACATTTGATCTTTAAATTTGTTTCATTTTCAACCATTTTCTTGTATATTCTAAAACATTCAGAGGCTTCGGGTTTCTTCTTTAGAAAATTTACTGTTGGTCATCCTAGTATAATCATCAATCATCAGCATGAAGTATTTTTCACCATTAAGTCCCTTGCTCTTCATTGGTACACAAAAACTAGTGTGTACTATATCTAATGGTTTTGACATGGAGTGTTCCTTAGTCTTAAATTCAACTCTTGTATGTTTTCCATGATTGCAGTGCTTACATGAGGTGTCGGTTGGTTTTGAAATATGCAACATCTCTCTCACAACTTCCTTTTTACTAATTGTGACAAGGTTGTCAAAGTTTGTGTCCCATCCTTCTGTACCAAAACCAACTTTCATCCTCCTTTGCTAGAAAATAGCATTTGTTTATGTTAATTTTTCCTAGGGCTATATTATTCTTTGCTTTGATAATTGCATTTACCATGATTGGTTAGAGACCAGGGAAAAACCCACTATGGGGAAAATCCTTTCAAATTATTCTTATTATATTTTCATTGAATGATTCAACAAAAGAGAGTACAATGATCCATATATTCATCCATACAACTATCCAACAAAAAAAACTACACAATATCCATGAAAGGAACCAAATAATGCTCATACTTAAAATTCTGATTCTGAAGCCTGTGTAATGAACTTTCCCTATCCATGGTCATATGCCAAACACTGCGGTCATTGAGAAAAATCTTCGGACATCTGAACTTTCATCATTTAAGTCTCGGTCGTACATAGGAGGAATCATGTGTGAAACTGGGAAGGTTTCATTTGCTCCCTAAAGCCTATAAGCCAGCAACTACAATCCGCAACTAAGATTCAAAAACCCTAGGTGTCGGTCACATGGAGGAGTCGTTGAGCATGCGACTGAAAAGCTTCAATCACATGGATTATTTGATTAGCATGTAACTTTGGTTGATTTCTTCCTATTTCATGCCTGCGACTGAGGCCCAAAACCCTAAAACAAATATGTGAGCTTCATATCCTGCAATTTGGCTTTAAGTAAACCCATTCCTCAGCAAACATGCCTCAAACCTGTGCAAGACAAAAACCAAGAAAGAGAATAGAAGAATGTCTCATGATGATGTCCAAATGAGGTTGAGGTCACTTGTATTAATATCCTTCCAAGGGTGTCTAATTTTCTTTAGGGCCAATCTTATCAAATATGCACATGTGGGATTTTCTTCATAAGTACACTTTCCCTTATCTAATTTGAGTGATATTTAGGTCGATTTTGGTCCTCTTGAAAAGAAAATTCAACTCAATCAATATCTACATCAAATGAGCTATTAAAACTAGCAATTGACCATAGTTTCATATTTTAACAGTTTATAATCTCATCCAACATGTATATGTCATTTGGAGTCCTGGTAGCAGTTGCCTCTAGCTTGCCACATCTTTTTATCCTTATTTTACATTTCTTTGAATCAAATAAAAACATGTGTTCTTGATCACCATTTGACTTACGCTCAAAAAATTGTGAGTCATGTTTTCTATGAATAACACATTTTTTTGTTGTTGCATCCTTGCCTCCAAGCTTAATTGTGCATGTCCCTATAACATTCGCAAAGTCGTCATTCCCAAAAGACATTGTTTCATCATTTCCTTCCTTTAGAGATATAAATTTGTTTCTATCTTCAGTCATATGGGTTCAGAAACCACTATCAACATACCATACATTCTTCTTTCTTTGAGCTTTTAGGGCAAGTGCACAACTTTCATTTTTCTTCTTCCAGATCTTTAGAGGGATATTTTGATATTTTTGTGACTCCCTTGGAGAAGTGATTAACCTGCAATATTTAGAAAAATATCCAAAGTTGTTGCATTTATGGAATTCCACTTCATTGCTTAACTATCCAAACCTGTTATAATTTTTCCTGTAATCTTCTCGAGAATCTTTGGGATAGTCATTTCTGGAGTAGTTTACAAAGTTACTTTGGTTCCTATTATAGGCCTAGAAAATTACATCTTTATATCCAAAATTTCTCCAAGAATAATAGACACCAAAAAATATGTTTTGATACTTGATAGGGGAGATACACTTTGTAATATTCTTCAAGAACCTTGTTTCAATATGGGTTGTTGATTTTGTGTCTCTTGAACCATCTGTTCTATTGGGAATCCTTCTTCCTTCTTGATAGGCCCTTTAGTAATTTTTGCATAGGTTTGTTTTCCATCTTATTTTTCTATCATTGAGGAAATCAAGCCTTTTATGAATGTTAGCATGTAGCCCAATCCTATATTGTCACTACATGGCCTTTGATTGCTGATGAGCTCATCCAATGCTATGGAGTTGTTTGCAAAGTTTTGCTAGACATTTATTTTATGTGTTTCATTTTGTAGAGAGGCTATCTTTGCTTCTACGTCTTCCCTTTCTTTGTTGCTTTCTTCTAGTTCTCTTCTGAGTGATTCTTCAATTTCTCTAGCTTCTTCCAACTACACCTTAAGATTGATGATAATATTTTCTGATTATTCAGTCTTCTTATTAAGGCTTCTAGCATGTTCCTTCACTTCCTTTAATTTGGCTTCTAGTGATTTGAAATTTATTATTTCAACCTTAAGATCCTTTATAACTCTGACAATCTCCTTTTCGAATTCAACCTCATCTATCTCTTCTTCATCGTCTTCCCCCTCTTCAGAATCTTCCCTCCTATTGTCCCTAGCCATGAATAACTATCTTCCTATATCATTTTATTCGTCGTTTTCGCTTCCTCTTCAAATGAGGAACTATCTTCTTTTGAGTAGAATATTTTCTTAAAGCCTCTCTTTTTACCTTTCTTATTGAATCTTCTTTGATTTTTCTTTGCTTTTCTAGGAGCTTCTTCTTCATCATCAGAATTATTATTGTTAATTTTTCTTTGGGCTATATTCTTCTTTTCTTTTATAATTGAATTTCTTCATTAACACATTACATTGACCCCATAACATCATAACATTATTCGTATTTAAATCATTATTCAATAGAATATGCAATTATATAGAAAGAACAATATCATCATCATCGATGTAGTGGAACATAAAGGAACAATAGAAGAAAATCATTCACACATAGGGACACCAAGATTGGTCGGAGACCAGGGAAAAACCCCACAAGGGGGAAAACCCTTCCAAATTCTTCTTCATATTAGATTTTCATAAAGTGTTCAAAAAAGATAGGGTATAATGATCCTTATCTTCATTCATAAAAATATTCATCAAAAGCAACTACAACATCCATGGCATGAACTCAACAATGATTATACTCAAAATCTTGATTCTAAAGCCTGTAATGAATTGTCACTGTCTGGGGTCAACTATCGAACACTACAGTCACTGAGCGAAATATTTGGGTAACTGAAATTCCTTCATTTAGGTCACGGTCACACGGACGACAAGTCATGCATGCAACTGGGAAGATTTCAATCACTCTCTAGAGCCTATAGGAAAGCAACTGCAGTCTACAACTGAGATTATGAAACCCTAGATGTTGGTTGTACGGAGGACGAGTTGTGCGTGTGACTGGGATGCTTCAGCCACATGGATGAGCCTGGCAGTGAGCAACTGTAGTTGATATCTCTTTGTACTATGCCTGTGACTAAGGCCCAAAACCCTAAAAAATAAATGTGAGCTTTGGACCCTGCAATTTCATCTTTAAGCGAAAATGTTCCTCAGACCTGTGCGAGCCAAAAAAACCAAGATAGAAGAGTGTCTCGTGATGATCTCCAAATGAGGTAGGGGTAACTTATATTTATAGCCTTTCAAGGGTGCACACTTTTCTTTAGGGATAACCTCATCAAATATGCACATGTGGGATTTTATTCATAAGTACACTTTCCCTTATCCAATTTGAGTGATCTTTAAGTCAATTTTGGTCCTCTCGAAAAGAGGAATTTAATGCAATAATTATATCCATAAAACGAGATTTTCAAAGTGGAATTTGACTACAGTTGCATATTTTAACACTTATGAGGACACTTAGCAACAAAGTGACCAATCTCACCACAATCGAAACATTTTTTTTCTATATAATACTACCTAAACAACCACGGGGGATTTGAACTAGTGACCTAGCACAAGGAGTGCCTTAACAATGCACCCATTCACCGTCAATTCAAAGCCCCGTGGGCTAAAATAGAAACATATTAAGGGAAGCTTACCATTGAATTTGCATGTTCCTGTTTTCAACTTTCTCACAAAGTTAGAAACCTATTCATCTAATATTTCATCTTTGCAACAACTGAAGCTTGGTTTTTATTTTGTTTATTTTTCCCAATCTTCTTAGATGTTGTGAAGGTTGCTTCTTACTAGATGGACTTTCGTGCTTTGTTCTCACTTTGTAAGCCATAAGTATCCCATGCAACTTGTCCATGCTAACCTTTTCTAAAACCTCTCTTTCTTCTAGCACTAAGAGTTTAGCATCAAACCTCATTGGAAGTGATCTTAGTACTTTTCGGACAACTATCTTTCTATCCATTGGTTCTCCCAATCCTTCTGTGGCATTCACTACTTCATCAACACGAAGAAAATTAGTTGTAATGTTTTCATCTTCTTTCATTTTAGTTGCTTAAATTTTCCTCGGTAAGTCTATAGCTTGACCTCCTTTACCTTCTTGTCCCCTTCATATATATTTTGGAGCTTGTCCTAAACCTCTTTTATTGATTTGCAATGCATGACCTTAACATACACTGATTCTATTAAACCATTCAAAATAGTACTCTTAGCTTTAGCATTACTATCATAGATATTTTTACCTATCTCATCTACTAAAGGTCTTGAAGGTACTGTGTATCCAGTCTTCATAGATTTCCAGACATCATATCCTTGTGCTTGCACATACGCTTTCATCCTTCCACTCCAAAGAACATAGTTTTTTTCCATTAAATAATGGAACTCTAGGTTTTTCCCACTCCATGATCTACCTACCAGTGATTAAACTGCTTGTGAAGAAACTTGGCTCTAATACCAATTGTCGAAATTATTGAGATGGGGGTGAATCAATAATTCACTTACAATTAGTTAATATTTATTTTACAAAGAATTAATTAACTTCAACATCAAATCAAGAACATAAATCAATAGTACACAGTATCAAAAGATAGTAGACACCAAACCCTTCCGAAATAAAAACCACAAAATGCTTCTCTAATAATTTATGACTACATTATTTTCTTAAGATCCAACTTAAATGGAAGCCCCAACTCCATAGTAATCTACACAAGCGTTAAATTTTCCAGGTCCAACTAGAAGGATGCTCCAACACCCTGGTTTTATTAGTTCTATTGATAGGATGCTCCAACACCCTTGCAAGCTCCAACTTTCCCTAGCACCACTCTACCACTCTGAAGTGTTTTCAGGATACAACAGGAAGGTGACTTCAATCACCTACCTTGCACCAACCAACCACCCAAAAAAAAAAAAAAAAAATATAACGATATAAATAAATAATAAATAATATTAATAATAAATAATAATAAAATCAAACCAACTATTGTGGGCTCTCGTACCATACACAATGACCCACTTATAATGAATAGATTGTTGCAAATGATATGATAATGGAGCCCTAACTGTTAGACAAAAACATTTCTTCGACAACAAAACCCTTAATTTTAAACTTCTTCAATAATGACAACGAAACTCTTATTATTGATAACCTTCAGATGTACAATGAGGTAGTGAAAGCCTTACAATTGTATAAATGATGAACCCTTACTACAGATGTACATCAGATATACAATGATACAGTGAAACCCTTATAGTTGTATAAATGAAGAACTATTAGGCTCCTTCAAATGCCTTATAATGATAATTATTAATTTAATGTACCTATGATACCATGTAGATATATATGCTTCAACAATATGTCCTTCTGATGGAGAGATTGTTTTCAACAGGTCTTCAATATTTGTGCTTATGCAAATCATGAAAAAGACACCAAATGCAAGGAGATATATATATATATATATAGCTCAGGCCTTGAAGAACTTCATTAATGTTTCAATTTTGAAGTATGTATGCAATAATCTTGACTAATTTAATGCTAATGAGAATTACACAGTTCATATGCCAAGAGACTTGATTTTATATCCACCACACTTTGATCAAACAATCTGTTACAATTAAAAAATACTCGCAAGAGTGTCGAGTTGTTTAGTACATCATTGGTTAGGGAATTTTAAATATTGCTCTAGATTAGTCACCTTAGGAAATTTCATAGATTTATGTGAACAAAAGTCATAGAGTATGAGTAGATTGCTAACAAGGCCGCAGAGAAGATGTTGAGTAGTCCACATTCATAAATATGTCTTCAAATTGTTGGAGAATGTAGTAGGGCAACTATTAATTCAAATTCTCCTTAGCCTTAATAATTGCTTGTGAAAGGTCGTGGAGGCGGTGTAGTGGTAAAGTCGGCCTCGTCATGACGGACCGGTCTTGTGTTCGATCCCGAGCAAGGTCGTAGCTCGTCGTGCGAGGAGTTAGTCTAAACCGGGCCAAGCCCACTACCTTTTCAAGAGTTGAGTCATGATCGAGAAGGATGGCTAGGGTTTTCGGTGCCGCCGTCACGCAGACATGTGATGAGGCAGGGATGTCAAGGAACGCATGGAGATCGGACGCCGGATCATCCCAACCGAGGGCGCCGCTTTGGATCTGGCACTTCAGAGGCCGAGATCACAGTCTCTCAGCAACGAATCAACTCACAGGAGAGGAATGGCCTGCTCTCAAGTCATGGTCGGTCTCTCATCAACGGATTAATGATTTTTTTCATATTAAACCAATTTCCCTTACTTCAACAGGTTACGGCCAGGGGGGACGGAGCACTATGAAGTATTCAAGTGAGATCGATCTGTCGGAGTTGCCAGAAAGCTGTACATCTGCCATTCTCCCCCTCACTACTCCGTGCGACGTCTGCAGTCTCTCAGCCGCCTCGACACTGTTCACGTCTGCAGCTGATAGCGACTCCTTTTGGCACACATTCACTACTCAACAGATCTACCAGATCCTACCCAAGGCCGTCACTCCCAACGCATTTGCTTCAAGGAATGAGCTATATTCTCGTCTCTGCAATTCTATTTTTGCATGCAAGGTTGGGGGGATGTGGGCTACAGATCCGATCCACCTTAAAATCGCAAGGCACAATCATGGCAGATCTAGGCTGGATCTACCAGATCTGAGCGCCATGCATTGCAGATCTTGGCTGGATCTAACCGTTTGGAACAAGATCCAGGACTATACAGCTCCAAGGCAACAGATTGGAAGGAATAAGCAGTGACTGAGAAGAGGGCACTCAGCATCTGACATGCAAAAGAATCAGTGCAGTTTTGGCTCAGATCCATCAAAAGACTCTGGCCCTAAGCTGACCCAGAAATCTTCTAAAGATTCCTATGCCCCCTTTCAGATTCAAATAGCACAGATCTCTGGAAAAACCGTCATGCAGTGGGTAAATCCAACAGATCTGGTACAGAATCTCAAAGCTAATCTGGAGCATAGGCTTGGGATCCCCTCAGCCCTTCAGAGACTTATCTTTCAAGGTAAACAGCTCGAAGATTCTCTTCCTCTCTCTTATTACGGCATAAGAAGCAACAGCTCTCTAGTGTTCTCCTTTCGCTTGAGAGGAGGAGCTGCAGGGCAATCCTCTTCTGCTCCTCCAAACTCCTACAAAGTTGCAGTCCGCCCTGAGATGCCAGCAACCCCGGAACCTCCCAAACCCAAACCTTTTTTGGTTGACAAATTGGAGGAAGTTCCCTCTGTTGAGATCTCTTACCCTGATCTTGCAGATGACACCCAAAAATTTGCTGAAAGGGCCATCATCTGCAGATTCAATGGGCTCTGGCCGCGCTCTCAGGAGCTTTATGACTGGATCAAGGAAAATTGGACTGACCGTTGCAAAGTTTATTTCTGTCCAAAGGGATATTTTATAGTGCTGTTTGATGACCTCGAGCACTGCTACAATGCCCTGGACGAAGGACCTTGGTTCATGGGCCCAGCTGGCCTCTTCCTAACTCCATGGTTTCCAGACTTTGACCCGGCTTCAGCAGTCATCACTAAAGCCCCGGTATGGATCAGACTCCCAAATCTCCCAGTTCATCTATGGCGCACTGAAGTATATAGGCAAATCGGCAACGCCTTAGGTCGCTTTTATACAGGAGATTACCAGAGAGAGAGACAAGGGCTCTATACATATGCTAGATTTTGTGTGGAGCTTGATTTAAGCAAGGGACTGCCAGAATACATCAATCTCAAGATCAAGGACTCTGTATGGACCCAGTACATAGAGTACGAAAACACGGCCTTCCGATGCCGCCATTGTCACCTAACAGGGCACTTGCACAACTCCTGCCCATCGCTGTCAGCAAGAACGAAAAAAGGCCTCTTCGCTCATTCCAAGTCCAAGAGTTGGGCTCCCTGTCCACCGCCGCCAGCTGGAAGCTCCCGCTCCCCATGTATGGAAAAGGAGGAAAGCAAATCAGAACCAGATCAGATGCCTCAGCCGATGGATCTGCTCCCGGACAATCTGGGGTGCACCTATGTCTCAGCTAGCTCCCAGAAACGTCCCCATGAGACTTCTTCCTCCGAATCAGAGAAGGAGCCCCCGAAGACAGAGAACTCCAGTCTTCAAGTTGTCCTAGCCCATTCTCCCCATGATGGTTGGACAAAAGTTAACAAAAAGAAAGGGAAAAACATTGTGGTGCAGGTTCTGACCCGCTGGGGTAACAGCCTGTTAGTCAGTCTTGCTTTTGATTCTTCTGCTGCAGCTCTGATATTGTTTCCTTCCTCCGAGACCGAAGTTGATGAGTCCATCATTTCCGGTCTGTCGGTCTCTTGCTCTTCCTATAGCTCTATGTTGGTTTCTTTCCTCCGGGACCGAGGTTGATGCATCCATCATTTCCGGTCTGCCGGTTTTATGCTTTTCCTGATTGTACTATATTTTCCTTAATAGATTTAGTTTTTACCGAGAAAAAAAAAAAATTGCTTGTGAACTCTAGTTATCTTCTTGTGTTTCATTATTAAATATTTTCATCAAACAATTATCAAGAGAAAAACAATAAAGGCAATGGACACAAGATATAGGCTCCAAGCTAGGGCAAAACCCCTTCAAGGGGGAAACCCAGAAATAATCTCTTCTCTTCTTATAGAATATGCTTCAAATGAGAAAACCAAGACCTAGATACCTTGACCAAGACCTCCTCCAAGCACCAAGTCATCCCTCCAAAGTAAGTCCTTCAAGAAGTCAAAATTCCACTCAAGTCAACAAGAGTCAAAATTCTTCAAGTATGCTCCAAACTCAGATTTTGGCCTATAATTTCAAGACTTTGGACCTACAATGACTTCATAATTTAAGCCTGCAACTTACAACCTCCTACAGTAGATCAAAAACCCTAATCCTCTCGTATGTGTCACCAGAAAATGTCAAAATTTCATCTTCTTTCCTTCGTAGGGTTTCCTCCTTGCTTTCTTCCTTCCTTGCTCTTCTTGTCTTGCCTCTTCTTACTTGAATGCAAATTGTAGAAGTGTGTATCAAAGTAGGTTGAGTTCTTCTTTTATATAGCCTTCTTATGAGGTTGAGTTAGCCCTCTCTAGGTCGACTTGTCCTTGACTAGGCCCAACTTGTGCTTGGAGACATATTTATCTTTCTAGACTCAAAATAAATTATTTTACATGATACATCATGCCTAGATGGGTTTTATATACATGACATTGACTCTCTTGACTCATGAAAATAAATATTATGACATGAAAAACCCTAGAAGCATGAAGAACATGCTTTACCTAGAAGATCATTCAAACAAAGCATGAAACACATGCTTGAAAACAATAAATTTCCTTTCTTATTTTTATCAATGCATAAGATATACATATTGATGTGAGTACAATGAAAATTATGAAGACTGAAACTAGTTACATTTTCCAACACTCCCTCTTGACTACGAAGGTATTCATAACAGTGTACACATGGTACAACGATATTCCCAAACTGAAGAGTTCTCATAAGAAGAGTTGGATTGGTAAGTCATATTTAAGTATCAATATCATGACCATCATTGTTAACATAGTAAAGCCTTAACATTACAATCTATTTCTTATACAAGAGCATAATGCTGGGAGATTCTATGTGAGATACCACACTGCCTCTACAAGGTACATACCCCATCTGGATGTTCACTAGGTATGTCCTTTTAGGACTATTCTTATCTTGGATTCCAAATTCTCAAAGAATATCAATCCTCTTCAACCACTCTTGTCTTGAATACATATTCAATCCTCAAAGAGTGTCGCTCAACAAGAATAATTTCTATCTTGGATTTTCTATCCTCAAAGAAATCACATATTCTTTTCCAATCCTTCATTCTCCATTCTCGCTTCATGGCCTTCACTTAGACGTATGATTGTTAGTCCTGGCCTAGTGCATGACACGTGAAGAATAGAATATAAATGTGATGTTTATCATCACTTTCTCTCAATGAGAGAGGAGATCCCTATTCCCACTTGATCTAGGGAATGGATCTTTGCTCCTTCACAAATATTAAGGAGACTACATACTCCCTCTAAATTATATAGGGAATTCATACCACAATTTGTCTAACTTGTTTCCATAAGTGTATCAACTATCAGTTCTTCAAGGAGATAGTTGCATGGCCCCTTATTTCCCTTGTATCTTATTGTATTGAGATTTCTTTATTCTTGGATGTTGTAGAGCTGTATTCTCCCTTCAATCTTGTGATAGGATTGAGGCCATCAATTTTTCATATCACTTTCCTCTTGTCATCATCAATGAAGGCATTGTATTGAGCCTTATCAAACTTCAAGCTAGTTGTAGCTCCCTCTAAGCATGAAAGTGATCTTTGTTGATGTAAAAACATGAACATCAGGTTATCTTCTTACACTTATACCTTCCAATTCCAAGATAATTATATAAAATTCTTGAGTTCACAAACCTTTAAGGGTTACTGAAAATAATCACTCAAACCATATGTTCTTTGAATCGAGTTTTAACACCAACAGTTGAACTTGCCTCAATTTTCATTATGTATTTCTTAAACATCCTTCCAGGTAGCAAAAATATATGTCAATTAGATAACCAAAATAGTAAATATCATAATTATATTATCATGATTTCCCTTTCACCAAAGTATTGTTTATTTGTACCCTTTGAGATCAACATCCTTTCATATGATCCATATCCACATTGTACAAGAATCCTTCTCCATGCATCCATTTTTAATCAAGGTACCCATGGATCAAACGGATTTGTAAGCTACAAATATATTCCTTGGAGTTGTTATTGTTAACTCTCTTTCTTTATTCTAGAGACTATAGTTGGTGTTTATCAACATTTTTATATTTATGCAATGTGATCTGGTGACAGAGTCTTGATCTCCATCTATTCCAAGGCATGTCAAATTTCTTTTTCCGAGCATCATGTATCCATATGGAAACATTATCGAGCATACTTTTATATCCAACTCTTTCTGCAAGATTCTTGTAGATATTAACCTTACCCTAGAAAAGAGTTACTGAGAATATGCATACCTTTGCTTCCATACAATCATCTAGGCATCCTTTCTTGAACGAACTTGCTTCTTGTACCTATCGAAGATAGGTTCCTTTTCCTTTCACACTGTAATTTGACCATCTGCATTCCCTCATCTTTCAGAAGTATTATTTCCATACTAGATGGAATATATACTAGTCATGCCAGAATGCTCTTTACAATAACTGTCCAAAATGAGGGTTCTTATAGGATCTTGATTATCCCTCTTTGCAAAATAACTACCTCTAACATGATGTTAGAAAATGTTTGGATGAACAATAACATACAATATGATTCCAATATTCTCATTCTTTTTAAACTACATGATCTTTCCCAGAGCAATTAATCAAGTATATTCTAATTTCTCTATTACCATATGCTTTTATCGATGATACCATGCTTTTACAAAAATCAAGACTTTTTCTAGAGAAACAATGCATGTTACTCTACTTTCTATTTAATAAAAAAAAAAGACAAATTTCATAAATAACTTGATGTAGATGGAGCTTCCTTCAATAGTAAATATCCTTGGGATATTCTCCTTTCGACTTCTTCTCAAGTTATTCCTTTTCTTTAGCTATGTGAGCTTATTTATTTCCTTTCTTTTGTCATCTTTCTTGTTTAAACTGTTGGAAAATCGGAAAGGAAGAAATATTTTCTCTTGTTGATAATTACTTGTGATTATTATTATAATATTTATTTTGTTCTTATTTTATCATAGTTCATATATAAATTACCAAAACCAAAACACGAAGATGAAGGACACCATATGTAGGCGCACAACCAAGGCAAAACCCCTATATAGGGGAAAACACAGTCAAGGAAAAACCACTATATAGGGGAAAACACAACCAAGGCAAAACCCCTATATAGGGGAAAACACAGTCAAGGAATCTTCCTTCAATAATTCAAAATGAGATAGACTAAGACCATAGAACAAAAGACATTTTTCCTCTATCAAATCAACTCTTCCTTCTGATAGATGATATCTTCCAAAGTTACCAAGATCCAGCTTGTCAAATGTAACTTCAACTCAGAATTTTGACCCCCGACTTCAGAATTTCGACCCAACTCTAGGACTACATTTTCGATCTAGCAACTTCAGTAGCTCCATCCTAGTAGCTTCACAACTTTGACCTTGATGCACCTTCAATGCTTAACAACTTCAACCTTGATGCAGCTTCACAACTTTGATGCGTCTTCACAGCTTCGATGCAGTTTTGCAACTTCAATGCAGCTTCATAATTTTGTTGCATATGAGAGAGAGAGACCCAAAAACTTCGATTCCAAATTCCTTCTTGAAATCCGCACTTTTTATGTCCCCTTCTATTGCAATTCAAACTTGTGTGAGATGAGTAACAAATGAGGTCGATTTGCTCCAATATATAGGCTTCTTGTGAGGTCGAATTCCCTCATTGAGGCCGACTTGGTGGAGGATACCTTTAAGACCTAAAATACAATAAAATAAATTTCTTCTTTGACAAATAAATCCCAATAATGGTTCTTTAAAATATGACATGGACAAGGACACTTGACATAAAACCTAGAAGCCTGCAATGGAGGCTATCACCTAAAAACAATTGACCCAAACATGAAACCCATGCTTTAATAAGTCAATTTATTTAATAATAAAATTTCTTTTTCTTTCTTTTGATAAATATAATACATCATGACTCAAATACAATTATGAAGGTTGACACTAGTTACATTGTTCAACACTCCCTCTTAACTAGAAAGGTATTCATAATTACCTATATCTATTGAGGTATATGGAAGATCTCCAAAATGAACTAGGAAGAGTCCTAGCACACTCAGTGTTGCGGACTAGATTCCTGACTAGGGTAATATATCCGGGTGGGACTAAAGAGGGACTAAAAATTTTAGCCAGTTTAGGTACCATCAAGCTTATTAACTAATCATCAACCCAGGGATCTAGGTGTGTATCCAAGGACAGAGCTCCAAGACCAATGCCACCCTCCCTCTTCGGGATATATACATCAAACACACATAGGATGACCAAATGTCCTCCCAAGCATTTGTCGCTTCATCTCTTCGTAATAAACTAGATATATCCATTCCCAGGTGTTCATCCTTCTTCATGGAGAGATTTACATGTACAAACACAAACCCCAATCAAAAATAAACTTTAAAATATGCATACAAATAAACAAAAACCTTTGGAGTCTTCAATCATCCTGATGCCACTTATATCAAGTTATTTGTATGCAACTAATCGGAAGATTTTCTTCTTTCATTTCTTTAGCAGCACCAAGACATCCTCAAAACTTTGTGGTGCATTCATTCATTCTTAAATTTATTCTTTATGGTATCCATCATGACTATCATAATATGCCCTCCCTCTTAATTGGGGAGATGTGCACTTTTCTTATAACACTATTTCTTCTCAACTTAGAAAGATCGGTAATTTTATTTTTCTATAACATTAGAGAACCTTCAACGTTTCACAACTTCATCAAGGTCATCTTGATCATCCTCATCCTTATAGTTGTCTTCATCATGCTCATCATTATTTTTCAATTATGAATACCTCCAACATCTTGAATATTATGTACCTGCAAAACTTAAACAGCAAGTACAACCAAATACAAAATAATGAAGTTGACTATATCATAATCATGTCAATAAAATAATGGAAACATTAGACTTTAGATATCAATTAGCTAAACCTAGTTAGGTTCATAATCAACATAAGAAACATCTAGACTTCAACTTCTTTCTAGGGTTATTGTCATAAACTCTATATCACATCATAAAGACTTAAAGCAACTTAGTCAAGAAATCAGTGTCATTCTATCTAGGACCTCAATATTATTTTCAGAGATATATGATATATACTATTATGATCCATTACAAATCCTAGATTCCATGTTAAAGACACAAATACTTAGATATCAATAATTTAATCAAATAAAAATTATACTACACATTTTAGACTCTACTAGGGTTTGTAGAAATCCTAGATTTAATCATCATATTAGAAACAATATCATCATATCCTAGAATATCAAACTTCTACTAGGGCTTTGTTACAAACCCTAGAATTTACAAACTATGAGCATCAACAATTAGTTTAGCATATGTACATTTCAAGCATATCACAACAATATTCACTAGGTAAACCCAAGACACAAATATCAATACATTAAAGTTAGACATACAACAATTTTGACTACGCTAGGGTTTCGATCAAACAAACGAACATAGACCTAAGGCTTCATTCCTCGGATATTACTATAAATATTATAAGGGTTTTTCTCATAAACCCTAAAGATCTAGGGATTCAATAAATAACTTTTGCTAGCAAACCATAAATGACTAGGGATTTATCATAAAAATACCAAAACATCAAAAGAATTGGAATTCTATATTTCGTCAACAACCCTAAGTAGACTAGGTTTTCCATATTAGCATCAACATACCCTTAGGTTAGGGTTTTAAAGTGAACCTTTTTAGGGTTACACAATAATGATAATATAATGAGGATATATTTAATCTAATGATTAATCACCCTAACAAAAATCTTTGTGATTCAAAGACCTAGACATAATGATGTTAGTAATATAAAGAAAATTTTAAAAGAAAGAATGATCGTACCTTTTGCATGAAGAGAACTTTATAAAAAAGCTTATAGTTTAAGACATACCTGGATTTGTTACTTAAAAAACCTTGTATGACATCAATTAAAGAAGGGAATAACTTTTTCCATGCTTCAAGTCTATCCTTTGAAGTCTCCTCCATAACCCTTGAGTATTCAGCAAGCTTTCCTAACACAAAAAATATAAAAGGTTATTAGCATATAATTCAAAGTCTTGATGTGAGAAGGAAACCAAACATGAAAAGATGAAACAAAGAACATAATACTTAACTTTTGGTAAATTGGTGGAGGCTCCCTCTTAATCCAATCTTGAGGAAAACCTACAACTAAAAATAAAAGGTGTTCTAACAAGACATGTTAGACCTACAAGTTCTAGAAATCATAACATAAAGGAAAACAATTCAAAATTTAGAATAGAATGATATGTAAGGGGTAGAGTCCCTAAGAGTCCCTAGAAAATAATTCTTTGACTTCAGATTATTCCATCTTGTTCTTCTTGGGTGGATCTTCATCAACAACATTTGCATGTTCATTCTTTCTCTTCTTATTTCTTGGACTTTCTAGACAATAGCTTTTGTAGTGACCCATATTGTGATAGTTGTAACATTGAATCTTGGATAGGTCCATTTTCTTCTTTGGTCCTTTGAACTTCTTGAAGGTTTCCTTCTTCTTGTGATGAGCAGAATAAACATTAGTGGTATTTTCTTCTTATTCCTTCTTGTTGTTTACTAACGATGTTTTGGCTTCTTCTTGACTACATGCATTCCAAATTAGTTCAAATGTTGGAGTATCATTCCAACTATTAAGTCTCAATGTAAAGTCACTCCAAGATTTTGGTAGTCCTAGAAGGGCAGTAATTACGAGCTCCTTTTCTAGCATAACTTCATCTATTGCTTGGATTTCATCTCTAATTCTAGATATCCTTATAAGATATGATGAAACAGTATCATCATTTGTCATATTCATAGTTCTTAGTTCATTCTTGAGGCTTTTTATTTGACTAATGTTCTTGATTGTGAATAACTTGGAGAGAGCCTCATACATTTCTTGAGCATAATTTATGTTGGATACGTATGGAATTAGGTTATCCTTAACTCCATCTACTATTAGGTTCATAACCACGATTTCAATTTCTCTAAACTTTTATTTCTCTGCATCACTTGATTCATCAATAGGCTTCTTGACTTTTCCTTTAACGAAATCCAAAACTTTGTTCTCTTCAAGAATGAGATCTATCCTCTTTTTCAAGGCACTATAGTTGGAGGCTCCTTCTAATTTGTTTTCTCCCTTCATTCAATTTGTCATGGTTCTTGTATATAGCATGCTCGTCTCTTTATATGGTCATTTTCCTTAATGACCTTTTTTTTATCGCCTTTTCCTTAATAGATCTTTGACCTATGATTTTCATTCTTCTTCACCTTAGCTCTGATACCATGTTGGAAAATCGCAAAGGCATAAATACTTCCTCTTTTTGATAAGTACTTGTGATTATTATTATAATATTTATTATGTTCTTTTATCTTATTTCATCAAGAAATTACCAAAACCAAAACATGAAGATCAAGGACACCAAATATAGGCTCACAGCCAAGGAAAAACCCCTATATAGGGGAAAACCTAGTCAAGAAATCTTCCTTTAGTAATTCAAAATGAGATAGAACAAGACCCGAGACCAAAATACCTTCCTCCTCCACTAAGTCAGTTATTCCTTCTAATAGATTATCTCTTCCAAAGTTACCAAGTGCAAGCCTCTCAAATGCAGCTTCAACCCAGAATTTCAATCCCTAGCTTCAGAACTTCAACCCAACTTTAGGACTACAGTTTCAATCTAGCAACTTCAGTAGCTCTAGCTTATTTGCTTCACACCTTTGATCTTGATGCAGCTTCACAGCTTCGACCTTGATGCAACTTCACAGCTTCGATGCAACCTCACACCTTCGATGCAATTTCCCAACTTCGATGCAGCTTCAAAATTTTATTGCACATGAGAGAGAGAGAGAGAGAGAGAGAGAGACCCAAAAAATTTGATTCCAGCTTCCTTCTCGAACTTGGCACTTTTTCTTCTCCCAGCTATTGCAATTAAAACTTGTGTGATATGAGTGACAAATGAGGTCGAGCTGATCCAATTTATAGGCTTCTTATGAGGTCGAACTCCCCTGTTGAGGTTGATGTGTCCTTGAGGCCGACTTGGTGGAGGAGGCCTAGAAGACCTAAAATACAATAAAATAAATTTCTTCTTTGATAAATAAATCCCAAGAATGGTTCTTTACAATATGACATGGACAAGGACACTTGACATAAACCCTAGAAACCTGCACTGGAGGCTATGACCTAAAAAGTTACAATTGACCCAAGCATGAAACTCATGCTTTAATAAGTCATTTTATTTAATAATAATATAAAAAAATCTTTATTTTGATAAATATAATACATCGTGACTAAAATACAATTATTAAGACTGACACTAGTTGCATTCTTCAACATGGAAAATCCCTCTTAACGCATCCATACTCATTGCAATCAAAGCATTGAATCTTGGACATATATGTCTTTCTTTTGGACTTTCAAAACTTCCATTTCTTCAACTTCTTGGACCTTGCAATAAAGGCTTGATATTTTTCATTTGATTCAGTTTCATCCTTTTCCTTGATCCTAGATTATTCCAAGATACATCGAGCCCATAACTCATCAAATGGTGTAGTATCCTTCTTAGAGTAGATACTAGTTGTAAAAATTCTCTAATCAGGTGGCAAAGCACTTATTACATAAATGGTCATTTCAAATTTGGAAATAGCTTCCCTAAGCCCTTTTAATCAATCCCTTATTTGTGAGATCTTCATGAGATAACTAGTCATGTCTTCATCCTTTGACTTCCTTATTCTATATAGTTGATTCCTCATGGAAATATTTTGACCTGATGTACCAATAGAGTACAACTTTACCAATTTATAGTGTACAACCTTAGATGTCTTCAAATTAGCAACAAAGTGAACAAGATGATATTTTATAGATTCAACAATGATTCTTTATGATCTTAATTCTCCCTTATTGTATTTTTCTAACTTTTGAGTCTTCCCTTAGTCCGGTATAGCTACTTCACCAAGGACATATTCCATGACTTCATTTTCTGTGAGTGCCAAGTCAATCCTTTTCTTACATGCAAGGAAGTTTGTTGATCCAATGAGATTGTTGCTTTCCTTATAAAAAGTATCCATATGATATGTATTGAGACATAGAAAACAATATGATACTTACTTGTTAGCCAAGAGTCCCCCTTCTTGATGTTGTCTCCAATTGTCTTTATGTTTTCAAGATTTTCAAGGAGACTTCAAAGATGCCCTAGAATGATGACTTCTAGGGTGCCTTGAATAATGTTTTTGAATAGTTGTAAAGAGTGAATGATGATTCTAATATTACTTCATGTTTCCTTTTATTTAAGATGGTGCACTAGAGAATATTCAACAAGATCTTATTCTTCCTTCTTTCAATGAGAGCTTGATACTTCTTAAGATGATGATGTCTTCAATGATAGTTTGATATAGTGATCTTCCTTCTAGGTCGATAGGTATTCTTCTTCTTTCCTTTTGTCCATTTGAAAATCCCTCCCCTATACAAGCAATCCCTTCTTATGTCAACAAGATGATCTTACATTTTCCTTCTCTTTGTTCACCTTAGCTTTGATACCATGTTAGATAATGTAGTAGGGTAACTATTAATTTAAATTCTCCTTAACCTTAATAATTGCTTGTGAAATTTAGTTATCTTCTTGTGTTTCCTTATGATATTTTCGTAAAACAATTATCAAGAGCAAAAACAATAAAGACAATGGACATAAGATATAGGATCCAAGCCAGGGAAAAACCCCTCCAAGGGGAAATCCCAAAAAGAATATATTCTCTTCTTATAGAATCTGCTTAAAATGAGAAAACCAAGACCCAAATGCCTTGATCAAGACCTCCTCCAAGCACCAAGCCATCCATCCAAAGTAACCCTTCCAAGAATTCAAAAGTCCACTCAAGTCAACAAGATTCAACCTTCTTCAAGTTTGCTCCAAACTCATATTTTGGCCTGCAAATTTCAGCCTTCTGCAACAGATCAGAAACCCTAATCCTCTCGCACGTGTCATCAAAAATGGTCAAAATTTTGTCTTCTTTCCTTTGTTAGGGTTTTCTCCTTGCTTTGTTTCTTCCTCGCTCTTCTTATCTTGTCTCTTCTTGCTTGAATGTGAATTGCATAAGTGAGTATCAAAGGAGGTTGATTTCTTCTTATATATAACCTTCTTATGAGGTTGAATTATCCCTCTCTAGACCGGCTTCTCCTTTACTAGTGCCAACTTGTGCTTGGAGGCATATTTGTCTTTCTAGACTCAAAATAAATTATTTTACATGATACATCATGCCCATATGGGTCTTATATACATGATATTGATTCTCTTGACGCATGACAATAAATCTTATGACGTGACAAACCCTAGAAGCATGAAGAACATGATTTACCTAAAAGAGCAATCAAACAAAGCATGAAACCCATGCTTGAAAATAATATTTTTTTTCTTCTTTTGCTTGATACATAAGATATACATATTGACGTGAGTATAATGAAAATTATGAAGACTAAAACTAGTTACATTTTCCAACACAAATCAATGTTTCAATGAGTTCTAAGGTCTTCATTCTCTACTTCAGAACATGTACTAACTCATGTTAGAGAATTTGTTTTCGGGGCCGAAATTTGTAATCAAAGTAGAACCTTTAACAAGCCTAAGATGATCAAGGTCACAACTAATTGTGTGCTTAGATAACTGTCCTAATTGATGTGAGGCTTCTTCAAAAGTGCAACAACTCATGCACTACAAATCAATTTATGATCAGTCTCTAAATTTTTTAAGATATTTCATCCATAGGTAGCCACAATTTTGAAGATAAATGCCCAAAATTGTTGTAGTAGATTAAGAAATTCTCCTTTTCCTTCATAACTTGATGACTGTGGGCATAATCATTTGTTGGTCACTGCCCTAAAGCATTTTGGAGTGAGATCTAGCCCTTCAATCCAAGGCAAACTAGCAATATCCTTGAGCCCTGAAACAATTCAAAACACGGAAGTCTTATTGCTCCTTTGTTGGTCCTGTAGAAGTTGCAGAGATTCATAAAACAATAAAACCCTTATCCAAGATATTAATGAACCAAAACCCTTCTTTGACCTTCTTAGGATATGATCAATAATATGTTGGTCGTAGGAAATTTCAAAGAGATTAGAAAATTTTATTCATGCCATTTGAAGATCAATGGGTTCTCCTTTTATAAAGACCTTAGAATAATATAGGAAGAGAGTCAACCTTCATAAACTTTTGAAATTTGAATTTTCAATTAATTTAAACCTGGAACCAAATATTGAGGTTGTTATCTTTAGGAGGGAAAACTCTAAATTTTATTTAGAGATAAATCCCCTTACTTGCTTTTAATCAATTTTAAAATCCCTCCACAAATAATATTTTGTCATAAACTTGATTTAATTTTTATAGAAGATCTTTGGCCAATGATAGACTGTCACATCATCCATTGTTTGGGGCTTCTAATCACAAGGTGGAGTGCTCCATCTTCAAACAAGCATAATTCTCAAACCATGAGGGCTCTCGTTGCATGCCACATATCGTCGAAATTGGCATGACAAGGACAATCCAAAAAATATGGTCCATAGTCAAGAAACTATAATTTTCCATTTCATTTTGGACAACAAAGGTGAGGCATCTTCCACTGTTGCTTGGATTGACATCAATGACAACCATATTTAACCATTAGGCCAATAATTATTTTTGGAAATTCATATTTTGAAATAATTTAAAGACTGACAAATATGAAAAATAAATTTGCATACACCATAGGTATTTAAGTCCCATCACAATCTGTGAGCCAATAAAAAATTCCACCTCTAAAATTGTAAAAACCAAAAAATAGTTTGTTTTGTTAAAAAAAATCATATAATAAATGTTGTTTATAAGAGTTAATATATGTTTGATGGTCAACAAAGATTGGCATAGTATTTGTTACTATAGTACCTGCTTTGGAAAGTACTATTAATAAAAGATGAATCTAGATATTTGAACCCTATCTATTATATTTTTTCTATGCTTGATTTGCATCCTTCATCTTTTATATATATAATGTATATAAATTAATATATGTGATACTTATCCTACTCAACACGGACTTTTCATTTTAATTTATATACCCTCCAAGAGTTATCTTATACTTTAAACTTTATGAAGAAATTATCCAATTATAATTTTGTAATCTCAATCTTATAATATTTGATTGATTAGTTTATCCTGTGAGATGGTAATAACTTCAAGGGGTGAAATAAACACCTATTTTTGGACATGTAACCCTTCCCTTCCATTCCACCATCCTGAAAACCAATGCCACGTAGTAATCAAGCAACTCTTGGATGTTGGAAGAAGGTACAAATTAGTTCAAATCTTGTGTCATGGTTAAATAGTTGTTACATGTCTCTCGTTCTCTAAGGCGTACCCTCACATTTCCAAAAAATTACAGTACCTTATAATTCAAATAGCTTGTACCATATGTTTTAAAATGTATAAAACCACATTGGTGAGGTCCATAGAATATCTCCTTTGGAAAGAAAAATAGATCCAATAATTTTTTCACTGGACTCCTAATAAATATGTCTGCAAATAAGATTTGAAATTTTGAGATATGAATCATGAGATATATACTATATATATGCTACATACTTGAGCAAGTCATGAAAAAACCACAGAAATAACATAGTTAATCACTTCTACTCATGAGACATGAAGCATTGTCAACATGATCGAACTGAATTGTTTGATTTATTGTAACTTTATAGTATCATGCACAAATGCTTGGATTGATTCTAAATTGATTATGGACAAAAATAAGAGCAACATGCAACTTTAAAATTGATAATAAACTTTGATAAAGCAATATGCAAAAAAAAATATCAATTTATTTTAATATTCCAAATATAAAAAAATAAACCCAAAAAAATATCAATTTATTTTAATATTCCAAATATCGTCGAATGCACAGCGACACCGTCGGATTCGTCCCATGTCCCTCCATCGGATTTCCAACACATAATGATCGGGTGCCCCTTATCAGATCTACAGCGGCGCCATCAAATGTGGTTTCCCCTCGTCGTATTTCCAACGCTCAATGGTCGAATGTCTCCCATCGGATTTTGTACATGTCCGTCCAATCTTTGACGCCCCATCATTGAATTGTTCCCCGCTGGTTCTTATACCTATCCGTCATATTTCCGACTCCACATCATCGGACAGGTTTCGTCGAAATTTTGTACTCTCCGACGGGTTGTCGTTAAACAACACCCGTCGGATTTCTACGAATATTCCACGTCATATCGTTAGGCTACACGTCGACTATGACATTGATCCCATCACATTGCATTCTAAATGTCGTCAAATATTAAACATCAATTATGTCGCATCACATTGTGGATACCAACGATATGGCATCAGAAATCCGATCGATTATTCGTCCCTTGTATGTCGGTTATCTGAAGATGATGATGTCGGAAATACGACTGATGATTCATCCCATTTCCGCCGATTAGCCGACTAGAGACATGTGTCAAATATCTGGCAGCCATTTTTTTAGTCGGATTGTTCAATTGAGTTTCATCAACGAGTGTGGGAAATAAGGTTTGATGTCGGAAATACGACTGATGATTCATCCCATGTCCGCCGATTAGCCGACTAGAGGCATGTGTCAAATATCTGGCAGCCATTTTTTTAGTCGGATTGTTCAATTGAGTTTCATCAACGAGTGTGGGAAATAAGGTTAGTTGGAGTGATAACAGAAGATAATTTAACGAGGTCGAGGAGTTGCTCAGAAAGTTATGAAAATTTGAGTTATATTTAGAGAAAATCTAGCAAGGATTTTTGTAAATCCAAGATATAGTTGTTAAACGTCAAAATTTTAGGCGTCTTAGACGTTTTTGATGGTGCTGAATCTATTTCCACCATCAAAAACATGATTCAAAAACTGCATCTACAAGATTTTTTGAAATTTTTTTGCCCGGATTCCGGCCACTTTTAACCGTTTGGGCAATTCCTCCACCTCGTTAGACAACTCCATCATCTAATAACTAATGAAAGGTCATCGGATTTTAGTGCACTATGTAATAGTGTGAAAGCAATCTACTTGACCATGAATGAAGTCTTTCAATTCCACTGCATATTGGTCAATAGGACATGGTGGTTTCTGCAAAAGATGATATGAATGGTGATGCATATCATCACCATTCATATCATCATTCTATGGACAGTTTGGTGTGTTCATAGATTCTATAATGTCTTTATCAGACTGAAAGATTGGATTGTGATACTGTGAGGGATCACTTGATATAGATGATGAAGCATCTGAAGCATCACCATGGGAGACAATATTCACATGTGCAATGTCTATAGAAGGACACTGGTGACTAGTGAACTAAAGTTCCACCGATGTTGAGACCGAAGTGACCACAAAAATAGAAAAGGTTTATGAAGGTTCACAGTCAAATGCTTTTGGGAGTCTAAAGGTGTTGATCCCATGGATGATGATGAGAGATAAAGGATGGGTATGGTATTCTCTCCCATCTCTACATCAGGAGGACTAATCACAACAATGGGTTGACTACTCTCCTGCCCTAGCATAGGAGAGGTTCCAAGGGCCATAGGTAGAGGAAAAGAATGGACACTATGACCATCATCAAGATTGCGAAGAACAAGAGTATTGCGAAAATTGGAGAGATGAGGGTAACGATGTGAATAATGACCATATGTCTCACACAAAGCACACGAGTGATTTGTTTGTAAACCTTTTTTCTTCTTGGATGGCTCGGGTAAGGTGACATGTACATCAAGAACATTTGGGTCTAGCTAAAGCACATCCAAGGAAATGAATTCTTTCAACCGAGGAAAAGTAGGGAAATTATTGGTGGCATGGCCATGTAAATCGCACAAAGCACATGTAGGAGTAGGATTAGGTGTTGATGTTTGAGTGGTTGTTGCCTAGGTAATTTTATCTTTGCCCCCATTCTTCCTGTCTTTTCCCCCCTCTAATGGGTTTCCGCTGAACACCACCTTTGGACTTTTGGATTGTGGAGGATTTCAAGCACCCTAGTAGGTCAACCATTATGTCTCAAGTGCAGAGTGATTGGTGGGTGTTATTAGGATGACAACCCCATCAGTGGTAACCTAACTATAAGATTATTTTTCATGGTTCCCAAGTGGGCTTAAATCTATGTTGGTTAGATTAAGTGGTTGATTTTATGGTCTTGAATTGGCGACTTGAACCAACCTCACGTTCACTATAGGTGTGAAGTGTGTGCAAATGTGTATGATGATATTGGTTTGCAAAAAATGTAAATATGTGTTGTTGAATAGTAAAGCCTTAGAGCTGAAAACTTAATTGAAAAAAAAAAAAAAACACTCCTTCCCACCCAAAGAGGCTAAAAACAACTCCTCGCCCAACAACCTAGGAGAATGCACACATGTATCACCTCAATGATTAATTAAATCAAATAATTAGCCATGAAATTTGGGAAAACTCTTATTTGATGAGTTTTCCTCTCAAAGCTAAGCAAAACCCTACCAAGGCATTAAAAATATTCATGTACAAAATGCAAACTCTCAACAAAAAGGTGATAATCAATACGCCAATATCCATCAAAATGCCAATGCCAAAATTGTCCAAACACAACCTACTTGGGTAGGGTCTTTAACCTAGAACAAAGCTCATATAATATCAAGGGTAATAACATAGATAACTGAGGGAAATGTATATCTACAAAAAGAATAATTGTGTTTTCTAGATTAAATCATTTGTCATACCATTCCGGGACTCCTTACAAGGTAAAATCCTTGGATAAGCTAGGACTCGAATCACACCAAAATCCACAGTTTCTATTTTTATTTTTATTGAAGTCTTAACCTCATGTGAAGAGATCCTCAATTTTTGGAGTAAAGATACTCACACTGTCATTAATGCCCATAGTGAGAACTCATGGAACAAATTATTTTACCCATTTGAAATTTAATTGACATCCTTGAATTTTGGGTAACATTATTCAAATATAATTAACACTTCATGTAAGACTAGTTGAACATTATTGTATGCCATGTTGAATTTTTGTTGATAGGAAGTGTAAGAAACTCTATTTGAATAATTGCTTTCCCAAAAATTTGGTGAAATAATGCAAAGTTAGTTGAATTCTTTGAGTACTTCCTATATTTTGAACTCGCTAAACCACATATTTCTAATGTAAATTTCTGATTTCCTTTTTAATTTTGTCCATTGATATTTCATGGAAAATTATTTCCCTCGTTGCTACATAATCACCTTAAATGAGCCCCATGAATGTTTAATTGCATGAAAATATTGCATCAAATGTGTTTTAAACATTTACCTGAAATCATTGCCACATCCACTACGATTTTATGATCTTGTCAAACACCCATAATGTGGAGCATGCGCTTATTCATAGGAATCCTCAACAATTTTACTAGTACCTTTGTTATCTTAGCTATTGCAACTCTGAAATCCAATATAATAGTGGGTTCGTCCAAATTTTTTATAATTTTTGCAGCCACACAATCCTTTGGGCATGCTTGCTTTGTAAATTTAATCTTTAAATCCCCACAATGCAAAATATTTAGATAGGTTGGGTGTTTAATGAATGCAGACATTTAACATGCTTTTATATTTCTCTATTGGTTGAATTCCTTAATAGTTGAAAAATAACTATCATTTTTCAAAGATTTTCTTCTTTGGATTGAGTCATCTCTCAAAACCTTTTCAACAATTATCTCTTTCATTGGAGCTCATGTACTTTTAAAACAAACGTTTTGATGTTTGTCCATATAATTCAAGTGCATTTAAGAGGTCCTTTGCCTAAAAAATATCCAAGCAAAGCATGATGAGATAAATTAGCACAAATTATAAACTACATTTACAACAATAAGAGTATCAATGTTTGTTAAAATTGGAAACTAGGGCCAAACTCCATGTGGGCCATCTTATTCATGGAATCTAATATTTTTCTTGGATCCCTCAACGAGAGGTGTAAGATTGATCTAAAGATCGTCTGGTTCCGATAAGTATTCATGGAGTTATGAATCTATTTGTGTTATAAGACAATTCTTCAAGGTCGGCAAGAAACCAAATAAACCCCACATGTGCTCAACGTTTTAATTTAAAAGGAGATGACTTGAGAGTCATTTCACACACACTTCACTCTTGATTTCTCTCCACTTGATTTTAGTGTGAGAGAAAATTAGGAGGAAGTAGCCCTAAGACGTAGGAGGGAAGGAGGCCTACACGTTGCCCTCTACAAGCCCTAGACACAGTCCTAGATGATCTACACAGTCCTAAGGAGGATGCCCTAACGTTGTCCTAACCTAGAGGAAGCAGTTATGAAGAGATGCCCTATCCTCCACGATGTCTCAAGGGTAACCTAGCCGCAGTCAAGAAAAGGATATGCGCTACCCAAATGGATCCTTGCCGCAGAGAAGTCATGGGTCTTTTGGAGGACCGAGTTGTTGTTAGGAGGGCAGAGGAGCTGGGCTAGAAGGCCACAATACAAGGTCTACTTCAGCAAAGGATAGGGGATGTTAAGGTCACCCTTGTGACTATTTGAAGAGATAGCAAGGTCTATGTGAAGGTATGATTAAACCGCTAGCCTGTAAGTATTGTTTTGATGGTCAAAACAGCCCTATACATGGAGTTGTAGGTGTCTCCTCAAATAGAGAGGTCACTTATCTTGTAAAGAAAGGGAGGCCGCATAATTCAAGGTAACTTATGGCATGATCATTTGGCTATTGTAGGTTATAGGAGGATGCCCTAACCAGTAACCAAACTCTATCCACAAACAGCAATACAGAGGTATGTATGTTCTCCATTAATGACTTGTGTTGGGTCCATGATTTTGGATCACTTTGAATGGGATGTGCTTGCAACCTATAGTAACCAAGGTGGAGGGGCAGAATTGGTGGTTAGATTACCTAACCAGTGGCATCATCTACAATGATTTATTATACACTTGGAGAATATGTTAGCAACCATGTGGAGGGGTTTCTTAGGTGTTGGATATTGCCACATAGGAGCGGCAATGTCACTATCAATGGGACAACAGTGCTAATAGTATGATGGCATGATGCAATGGGATAGAAGCAAGCGTGGTTTTGCAAATTCATTAGGATAGCGGCAAGGTATAGGACGCCAAATAGTTCAGCTAGGCAAGTGTGCTTAGTACAGCATGGTAAATGGGACAATTAGGCAGTGGTGATTGGAGTAGCAAGCTAATGGGACAGCAAGGCTAGATGTTTGTTGGAACATAGCAAATGGGACAGCAGTATGCCAAACATGGAATGGCAATGTCACTAACAGTGGGACAGCAGCAATGACACATGGAACAGTTGTGGTAGCATGGTGCAACAATGGCACATAGGGCAACAGTGGCAACATAAGGTGCAGCAATATGATGTTTGCAGCATGGTCATGAGGTCCAACATAGTGATGATGGGTGCAGCATGGTGCAACACGGTAAGGTACAGCATGATGATGAAATGTAGCACAATGATAGGTGAAGGAGTCACCTTAGAGAATCAGTTGAAGTAGTGTGTCTTCAACTGAGTTCAGCCATCTCATGTATCATCTTCTTAGAGATGATCTATGCTCTTTGTTGTAAATGTATTATCTCTCTCTCTCTCTCTCTCTATTGAACTATTGAAGAACATATAAGAATAATTGATCAAGGGTTTCCACACTTTGGGGTTTGTCCTTGGCTCACGCCACATCTTGTGTCCTCTTGTCTAGGCTTGTCTTCTGCAATCTATGTTTATGTTCAATCTACAATTTACTTTAATGTTGATGTGATTGCTAATCTGGAAAAGATATTGAGCTAACTGTGAAAATTGAAATAAATTGCTCTAAGAACATACCTAAAATTAATCTGATATCAGAGCTGAGGTGAAGACAAATACCAAGAAGGAGTGAAAGAGCAATCACCGAAGAAAGTTGGGAAAGGACAAAAGGAACAATGGATTCCTCATCCCTCTTCAAATTCACCGAGGGTGAAATTGAAGCAGAGAATATTATTAGAATGGCGCAACGGAAGCTTTTTATGGCCTACCTAAAGATCACTTCAATGGGAAGTTCAAATCTAAGGATGGAAGGAAAGGCAGATGCCTTGGGTGTAATAAGTTCGGCCATTATGCGAAGGAGTGTTCGAGGTAAGGACACATCACCTGATGATGATAACAATCATTCCAGGGACATCTTCAACGATTAGAGAAATGACAGGCTATGCAGGTCATCAAGGAAATAGCTGACTCTTCAAGAAAGAAAGGAACCCCAGGTATGAAGAATCAAATGTTGTTTCTAATAAGATAAAGAAGTGTTATCTTGTATCCGCCCTCTCCTTCAAAATCTTTGGGAATCTGACTTATTGATTGTAGTGCTTCAAGGCACTTCATCGGATAGAAGGGTGCTCTCTCTAACTTGGTAGAGATGGAAACAATCATGATATTATACTTGTAGTCAATGCAACCTATCACTGAAAGGGTGTAGGGATGTTACCCCTCAAGTGAATGAGGGTAACTCGATTCATTTACATAATCTCTTTTATGCACCTGATTGCAAGAAGAACCTGGTGTCCATTTCGGCAATGGAAGTCAAAGGTTTCAGGGTGGCATTCATCGATGAAAAGGTACATGTTTGAAAATGGAATTTTCAAAGATTCTTTTGAGTTCAAGGTTGGTAATTTGTATCAAGTTACAGGATGGTCCATTGGGGACCACATTAGTTGACACATCTCATTTAAAGCACCGGAGCTCTACTTATTATGGGGCCCTACCTGATGTGAGTCAAATGGTGACAGGGATGCCTGAATTCAAGAAGAGCATGAAGGTACATGTCTAAGATGTATCGAAGGAAAATCTTACAAGGGGACCATTCCCCTCAAGTAGCAGGTCCAAAGGTTTGGAACAACCTGAGGGGTTTGAGATTCATGATCGGGAATCTCATGTATGTAGGTGGAAGAAAGCCCTCTATGGCTTGAAGCAAAACACCCCAGGCATAGTATGATAGGATTGATAGTTGTCTAATGAAGCTGAGATTCACTAGGAGTGAAGCTTATCCAAACCATTTCTTGAAGGTTGTGGATGATATACCTCTCATACCGGCATATTGTAAGGATGACCACTTTCTGACAAGTGCAAACCCTCTCATTTGTAGAAGTAAGACAGAGTTGGATTTGGATTTGGAATAGTGAACTGCAAGCTCGTGACTACCTCGATGGAGCTTAACTTTTAGAAGTTATGTGGTAGTGATGCCGGACCAAATTTGGGAAATGCCTCTAAGTTCCATAAACTCATTCGCATTGATGTTCTTGGTGAACTTCTATCCGGATATATGTTTTGCAGATAGCATGATGAACTCATATGTGGTTGAGCCTCACTGGATTGGTGCCAAGAATCTTCTGAGATATCTTCAAGGCACAATCTATCATGGATTGAGATACATTTCCAAAAATGTGAAACTGCATGACTATTCAAATGTTGATTGGGCAGGCAGTTTGGAGGATCACAAGAGCACTTATGGGTGTTGGTTCTCTTTGGGTTCGACACGATATCCTGGATGAGTAGGAAGTAGAAGACGGTTTCTATAAGCACCACCGAGACCAAATACATAGCTACGAGTATGATCTCATGTGAAGCTGCTTGGTTGTGGAATATTTTCAGTAAGTTGTTTGCACACATGATGGATACCACCCTGATCCTCTGTGTCAACCACAGGGGGGATTTGATTGTTGAGGAATCATGTATTCTATGATTGTTCTAGCATATAGACATTAGATACTACCTTATCTAGGATATGGTACATCGCTAAGTGAGGAGGCTCCAATGATGTACAGGTCGTAGACATTCTGTCGAAGCCTCGGGGAAAGGTCAAATTTGTGACTTTCCCGAACAATTTGGAGTCGTTGAGAGACCCTCTTATGAGGGTCCTGCATGATGCATGCATTGAGCTCTGGGAGCACTAAGGGGTTTGGGGTACTTCTTGGAGAAACAAGCGATCATAGGGCGACTCAACGTCCCCTAATGGTGCATTCTGTATAGGTTGAATGGCTCAGCCTTCCCCAGTGATACCCCGTGGCGACTTAGGGACATGATGAGTGGTTCTCCTGTTGAGGCATCCTACCCATGCAATCTGGGACTCATGGGAAGTACCTCTCATCTGGCCAATGAGTAGGGAAATGGCGTTAGGGACCATAGTAGTATTATCGATGGACGCATTGTTGTATCTATCGTACTCCTTATGCTAAGATGACCTCCATTGATCTGGGATCAATGAAACTAATTTCAGATCAGTATGAGTGGTTTGAGACACTATCTTGTGATATTGATCTAGGATCAATGAAACTGACTTCGGGTCAGTAAGAGTGATATGACTCACTCTCTTGGAACTAATCTTGGATCAGTAAGAGTGGTATGACAAACTCTCTTCATATGGATCTGACTACGGGTCAGTAGAGAATGGTTTGAGACATTCTCAATCAATTCTTCTTCTTCATGGTTCAGTAGAGCAGAGCAGTGCAGGGCACTTATGGCAGAGATAGTATAGTCTGGCAAATGGATCAGCGGATGGAGTTCTCCCTAGTTGAGAAGGAGTGTTAAAATTGGAAACTAGACCCAAACTCTATGTGGGCCATCTTATTTATGGAAAATGGTATTTTTCTTGGATCCCTCTCATCGAAAGGTGTAGGATTTATCTAAATATCAACTCATTTCGATAAGTATTCATGGAGTTATGAATTTATTTGTGTTATAAGACAATTCATCAAGGTCGGCCATCAACCAAATAAACCCCACATGTGCTCAACATTTTACTATAAAAGGAGATGACTTGAGAGTCATTTCACACACACTTCAGTCTTGATTTCTCTCCACTTGGTTTTAGTGTGAGAGAAATATAGGAGGAAGTAGCCTAAGGCACAAGAGGGTAGGAGGCCTACACGTTGCCATCTACAAGCCCTAGACACAATCCTAGATGATCTACACAGTCCTAAGGAGGATGCCCTAACGTTGTCCTAACCTAGAGGATGTAGACATGAAGAGATACCCTATCCTCCACGCTGTCTCAAGGGTAGCCTATCTGCAGTCAAGAAAAGGATATGTGTTGCCCAAATAGATCCTAGAAATAGCAAAGTCATGGGTCTTTTGGAGTATCGAGCTGTTGTTAGGAGGGTCGAGGAGCTAGGCAAGAAGGCCACAATACAAGGTCTACTTCAGCAAAGGATAGGGGACGTTAAGGTCACCCTTGTGACTGTTTTAAGAGGTAGCAATGTCTGTGTCAAGGGATGATTAAACCGCAGCCCTGTAAGTATTGTTTTGATTGTCAAATCAACCTTATACATGGAGCTGCAGGTGTCTCCTCAAATAGCGAGGTCACTTACCTTGTAACGAAAGGGGGGGCACATAATTCAAGGTGACTTATGGCATGATTGTTGGGTTGTTGTAGATTACGATAGGATGCCCTAACCAGTGACCGAACTCTATCCATGAACAGCAATATAGAGGTATGTATGTTCTCCATTAATGACTTGTGTTGGGCCCATGATTTTGGATCATTTTGGATGGGATGTGATTGCAGCCTGTAGTAACCAAAGTGGAGGGACAGAATTGGTGGTTAGATGCCCTAACCAGTGGCAGCATCTACAGTGATTTATTAGACACTTGGAGAATCTATTAGCAGCCATGTGGAGGGGTTTATTAGGTGTTGGACACTGCCACATAGGATCAAAAATGTCACTATCAATGGGATAGCATTGCTAATAGTATGATGGCATGATGCAATGGGATAGCAGCAAGCATGGTGCTGCAAACTCATTAGGACAGCAGCAAGGTACAACATGCCAAATAGGGCAACTAGGCAAGTGTGCTTAGTACAGCATGGTAAATGGGACAGCTAGGCAATAGTGCTTGGTGCAGCAAGCTAATGGGACAACAAGGCTATGATGTTTGTTGGAGCATAACAAATGGGACAGCAGTATGCCAAACATGGAATGGTAATGTCACTAACAGTGGGACAACAGCAATGGCACATGGAACAGTTGTGGTAGCATGGTGCAACAATAGCACAAGGGACAATAGTGGCAGCATAAGGTCCAGCAGTATGATGTGTGCAGCATGGTCATGAGGTCCAACATAGTGATGATGGGTGCAGCATGGTGCAGCAGAGTAAGGTGCAGCATGATGACCAGATGCAACACAATGATAGGTGAAGGAGTCACCTTGGAGAATCAGTTGAAGTAGCATGTCTCTAACCGAGTTCAACCATCTGATGTATCATCTTCTTAGAGATGATCTATGCTCTTTGTTGTAAATGTACTATCCCTCTCTCTCTTTGTTGAACTATTGAAGAACATATAAGAATAATTGATCAAGGGTTTCCCCACATTGGGGTTTGTCCCTGGCTCGCGCCACATCTTGTGTCCTCTTGTCTTGGCTTGTCTTTTGCGATCTATGTTTATGTTCTATCTGCAATTTACTTTAATGTTGATGTGATTGCTAATCTGGAAAAGATATTGAGTTAACTGTGAAAATTGAAATAAATTGCTCTAAGCATAGAACGTACCTAAAAGTAACAATGTTGAAATCAAAAACACCACCTTATAACAAACCCTTCAAACAAAAATTTTCCACAACTTTCTACCTTCCATGTCAATCCACCAAACAAATGGGAATTTATGGCCTAAGATATATTAGTAAATATTAATAATGACTACAAGCATGTGAAAAGAGCGATTGGTGCTACTAGTACTTACAAACAATGTTTAAAGAGCATGTATAGTTAAGAAGGTGATTTCAGTTTATGATTTGAACTACCATAATGTGATGCAAAAAAAAGTCCTTGTGTTCATCATATACACATGAATCCTACAAAATTTGTGCATTATATTTTCTTTATGGGATCTTGTCTTTTCCCAGTAATATCTAGATGGGATCCCCCTCTTTGATATTGAGAATACGCGTAGTCTAAAATAAACCCACAAAATAGCCTAGAAATTCGGCAAGGTTATGAAAATTTCCGGCATAAATTTTTTAAAATCTTGGTTACAGCTGTCAAATTTCAAGATTTCGGATGCCTCGGGGGTTCTTGATAGTGTTGAATCCATTTCCACCATAAAAAAATCGAAACACTCCAACTATCTGATTTTTTGAAGAAAAAAACTACCGGATTCGGGCAAAAAAATTGTCGTTTGGACTATTTTGTTGTGTCAGTAGACAACGCCTTGAGAATATTGGAAAAGCAAGTTACAGTGTTCTGTTCACCAAGTATATCATTATGATTTATTCATATTACAAATTTCACATCACTTGTAATTAATCTTATGATTTGATCCTTTACCGTAATTTAACAATACAGTCAAATGTCCACAGCGAAAACAATAAATTAATCCAAGATGAACACATGATTTTCATTACCTGTTGTTTTCTTTTCAACATGGATTCAAATTCTCTAGAAACAAGGTATTAACCAAGATCAATCTACATATCATGTACAACATGTTCAATAAAATAAAATAAAAGTCTTCCATCACCCACATGCAAAGCCATCCAATGTCACACTGGTTGTTTGTATTATGCCCTCCCTCATGTTCCTTTCGAGCATGCATAAAATTTCAAATTTCCATATCTTTTCTTAAATTATTTGAATTTATAAAACAAGATGAAAAAACCAAAGGTAAAATGTGTGGAAGAAAAATTGAATGGAAACTGAACGAAATCACACATTTACACAAGATGTTTTACGTGGTGAAACCTTGACAGGGTATCAAGGAAACATCCGTGGGGCAAGGGATTGGATATCTATTAATCAAGAATGATTCTCCATGATTACATTCTCTTGGGCATTCACCAGTTTTATAAGAGCCTCTTCTCTGTTACATAATTGTTATTCGATATAAATCCCGTTACTAACTTACAAAACTAACTAGCAATAACTAATAAAGATTTACTCATAATTACATAATTTGTTTTCATATTTCAACAAACTCCACCTTGACAACAATTTTCCTAATCCCTTGCCCATTCCCATTCATCATCTCTTCTGCAAGCCAAGAGAATCCAAACACCATCGCAGCTTCTCTATTGTAACTGGCTTCGTGAATATGTCTGCACAATTCTCTCGTGTATGGACTTTCTTGAGAGTTACTTTTCTGCCATCGATCACATGTCTCAGAAAATGATACTTTACATCAATGTGCTTGGTCTTGCTGTGATAAGTTGGATTTGTATCCAAGTGAATAGCACTCTGACTATCACAGAATACATTCACTTTCTCCTACGTCCTTCCAATCTCATCAAGTAGACCCTTTAACCAAATTGCTTCTTTACTGGCATATGAAGCAGCTATATATTCCGCTTCGGTAGTGGACAAGGCAATTGTTTCTTGAAGCTTTGACATCTAGCTAATTTCTCCACCTACAAGAGTAAATACATAACGTATAGTAGATCTCCTTTTGTCCAAATCACCTACATAATCAGCATCCACATATTTGTACATTGATCATTCACTACCATTAAAGATGATGCAATGGTCAATTATGCCTCTTAAATACCGAAGCACCCATTTCACTGCTTGCCAGTGTTCTTCACCTGGATTTTCCATGAACCTACTAACAACTCCGACTGCATGTGAAATTCCAGGTCTTGTAGATACCATCGCATACATTAAGTTTCCTACAGCATTAGCATATCGTACACGAGACAGATACTGCTTTTCTTCATCAGTTCTAGGACTCAAAACCGAAGAAAGCTTAAAATGGGAAGCTAACGGAACATTAACAAGTTTCACATTGTTCATACCGAACTTTTCAAGTACTCTTTCCACATACTTTTGTTGTGATAACCAAAGCTTACCATTTTTCCTGTCTCTGTGTATCTCCATGCCCAAGATATGTTTCGCTGCTCCAAGACCCCTCATATCAAACATCCTAGAGAGCTGAGCCTTTAACCTGTTGATCTCTTCCATGCTTTTGCTTGCAATAAGCATATCGTCAACATACAAAACTAAGATAATGAATATGCTAGTGAAACTCTTGAAGTATACACAATGATCATACTCACTTCTAATAAATTTTTGGCTCACCGTGAAGGAGTCAAACTTCTTGTACCATTGCCTGGGAGACTGCCTCAGGCCATACAATGATTTCCAGAGCTTGCAAACTAGTTTTCTGTTGTGATCTTGTACAAAACCTTCTGGTTGTTCCATATATATCTCTTCATCCAAATCACCATGTAGAAAAGTTGTTTTACCATCTAACTATTCTAACTCAAGGTTAAGTAATGCAGATACTGTCAACACAGTACGAATAGAAACAAGTTTTACGATAGGTGAAAAAATCTCATGAAAGTCAATACCTTCAACCTGAGAATACCCTTTTGCTACCAGCCTCGCCTTATACCTTTTGATACTTCCATCAACTTTCTATTTAAATTTGAAGACCCATTTGTATCCAACAACACTTCTCCCTTCAGGAAGTTCTACAAGATCCCAAGTATTGTTCTTGGCTAAGGAATCCATTTCTTCTTCCGTAACCGTTTTCCATTTTTCGCTATCCGTATCAGCCACTGCCTCCTAATAACAAGAAGGTTCCCCATCTTCAGTAATCAAAGAAAAAGATGAAGCTAAATCTTCATACCTTTTGGGAGTTTTCCTTTACCTTGTAGACCTTCTTAGAGTGACTGGTTGTTGAATTGGTTCTGAAACTTACAACAGTTTCTTTTGCATCTTCTTCACCTTTTCCTCCAGAAGTCTCTCCTTCTTTTCGACTTTCGAAAAAAGGTCTAGCTTCCAACTGAATTTGTTGATTTGGCAATACCTATTCTTGTTCAATTCTTTCAACATCTGATTTTAAAATAGAAGATTCATCAAATGTTACATCTCTATTAATGACTATCTTCCATGAAGTACGATCCCACAACCTATATCCTTTCACCGCATAGTCATACCCAACAAATACATAACATTTCGATTTTGGATTTAATTTTGAATGCTGATTTTTAGGAATAAGAGCATAGGCATCACAACTAAATATCCTTAAATGTGAATAATCACAAGACTGACCTGACCAAACTTCTTCAGGTACTTTACAATTAATTTATATTGAAGGTGATCTGTTAACTAGATAACAAGCAGTGGATATTTCTTCTGCCCATAACTCCTTTTTGCAGGTTAGCATTTTTTATCATGCTTCTAGCTCTTTCCATAAGAGTCTGATTCATACATTCAACAACACCATTTTGCTGAGAAGTATAAACAGTAGTTTTATGTCTAACAATTCCTTCATCCTTACAGTGTTGTTCAAATTCTAGAGAAGTAAATTCACCACCATTGTCAGTTCTTAAACATTTAATTGATTTGCCTGTTCTTTTTTCTACCAATGCTTTAAATTTTTTAAATACATTGAATACATCATCTTTCTTTTTTAACATAAAGACCCAAACTTTCCAGGAGAAATCATCAATAAACATTAAGAAATATAAAGCACCTCCATACGATACAACAAGAGATGGTCCCCACATATCAGAATGAATATAGTCCAAAATTTATTTACTATTATGGCTTCCAGTGTTAAACCTTTGTTTACACTATTTTCCATATACACAATGTTTACATAAATCCAACTTCAAGGATTTTAAATCAGGAAGTAATTTACATTCATCAGTACTTGAAGACCTTTCTCGCTCATGTGACCCAATCGCTAATGCCATAGGTGAGTACCTTCTTCTTTCTTTGACACAATTGTTGCTTCGCTGACCTGAGTACTTCCTTTGAGTCTATAAATTTTTCCGACCTTTTCTGCCTTCATAACAACTAGGGCGCCTTTTCAGACTTTCAGCACTCCATTCTTAATTGTAAACTAATAGCCATCCGAGTCCAACGCTCCCAAAGAAATCATTTTTTTCTTCAATTCAAGTACATGTCTAACATTAGTTAATGTTCTAACTATGTTATCATACATTTTAATCCTGATATTTCCCCTCCCAACAGTGTGACATGATACATTATTACCCATAAACACAGAACTACCATTTACAGCTTCATATGAAGTAAACCAAATTATACGCGAACTCATGTGATGAGAACTACCAGAGTCTAACAGCCAATTTTCAAAATTCTGACGGACATTACATACAGGTAAAGTTTCATCTACCATACATAATTCTTTAGCAGATAAAACTTCATCTACAATACCTGAATCAACTTGATTTGCTTCCTTCTTTGGGTTTTTAGACTCTTTCCATTTCCAACAGTCTTTCTTGAGATGTCCAATTTTATTGTAGTACCAGTGTTTCGCCTTACACTTCTTGCCCTTTGATTTTGATCTAGAAGAAGCCCCTGTTTTCTCCCCTTTCTTTTGATTGTCCTCTGGCTACCATTTGTTGAACTAGAATTTATAAAACAAGATTAAAAAACCAAAGGAAAAATGTGTGGAAGAAAAACAGAATGGAAACTAAATGAAATCACACATTTACACAAGATGTTTTACGTGGTAAACCTTGATAGGGTATCAATGAAACATCCACGAGGCAAGGGATTGGATTTTTATTAATCAATAATGATTCTCCATGATTACATTCTCTCAAGCATTCACTAGTTTTATAAGAGCCTCTCCTTCGTCACATAACTATAATTCGATATAAATCTTGTTACTAACTTACAAAACTAACTCGCAGTAACTAATAAAGATTTACTCATAATTACATAATTTGTTTTCATATTTCAACAATAATGTACTTCAATTCCACTACTTAAATAATTTGGACAAGAGAGGCTATGTGTAACGCCCCGAGGACCGGGCGCTCCGCACGACAGCGGGTGGCCCGAACGTCGACGAACGACGTTCCCACCCAACGTTCCGGTTGAACGACCCGACACAGCAAAACACTTCACCGGTGCACGGAGGACGCACACGGGCAGCAAGGGCGAACAAAGGAGGTTGAACGCCCGAAACGATCATATGTTTGGCACGTCAGAGGGACGGGCGGTGGGCGACACAAACATACACCCACCCGCCCGGAGTGCTGAACGAACGACACACACGAGGGCGAGGTCCTACACGGCGACCGAACGGGGGCGACAGTTTGAACGACAGCCCACCCGGGGCGAACGACCACGTAGGCAGGGCGACACGAAGGGCGCCCGCCCGAACGAACCATGCAACCGGCGAACGATAGTGCAATCCGAAACAGCGACGATACGTGCGATGTGGACAGATCCGAACAGCAAGGCAGTTGCGATGTGGGCGAGAACTGAACGGCACGAACTCTTAGCGAAACGGGCGACACGAAGATTGGGCGCACGGGAGATTAAAGGGCGGTTGAGTTATACCGTGGGCAAGGGCGGCCATATGAAATAGGCCGACCCGCCCTGAACGATGAAACAACACACCACCCGAAACGAACATGGGCGTCGGCCAAGGAAGTTGGGGCGGCGATCCACTAAACGGGGGTCGGCTTGAGTAACCGACACCGCTCCAAAGAATGGGTGAAACCTTATAAATATGGGAGGAGCTCATTCGAACAAGGCATCAACTCGATCAAGCAATCGATCATCTAAGCTTCGATCATTCGCTCAAGCAATCGGTCTTGATTGCACCTTCGCACAACAGCTCTTTGCGACGATGTGAAGGAAGACTTCGGCAGTGAGGCGGAAGTGGCGGTCGGGACTATTCGAGCAGCAAACAGGTCGAACGAAAGGTGAACGAATCTGTGCGAAAGCACTTGGACTGCGACGGAAGGTCTGAACGAGTCAGACCGTCGGACTGTTGAACGACAGCGCAGGAGGGCGCGACCGAGTCAGCGACACGGCGAAGTTCTGCGGTTTGGATAGACCGAGAGTCCTGGTTGGGCAATTGATTGGGTCGACGGAATACCCGATAAACGGGACTGTTGTAAACGACCGGAGGTCTTGCAGGTCGGTTGTCCAAGGTGTGAAGCCGAACGGCTCACACGAATTGTAAATTGTAAAACTGTGATTATATTAAGGAACGGTTTTCAGAGGTGCCGCCCGGTTTGGGTCGGACCTCCTCATATTGTTGAGTTCTTTGGTTACGGTTTTATGGTGAAGAATTGCTGAACGAAATTATAAATTAACATATAAAAGAGAGTTTTATAATTGTTAATTGTATAAACGGTTTGGCTATTAAAGAACAAAAGAAAACACAGTTTAAGTAAGTAAATTGGTGTTGGAAGTCTTGTAGAGGCGTAGTCCACTTTGCCCGAAACCCGGCAAAGGTGGTGCCGCACCTCCTGTTTAACAAAAAAAAGTAGCGGGGGCGTGACAGATGGTATCAGAGCTCGGTTGGAGCTGGTGAACGAAGCCGTTACAGGGAAGAAGAGCGCACGGTTGACAGGTAAACAGGTCGGCAGGTGCGTCGAACGGGTGACAGGTCGGAACGGTGAACAGCGAACGAAAGATGGTGCTTGAGAGAACCATGGGCGCTATGACTCATGTAGAGTCGAGCGGAACCGGAAAGTTCGAGGGCAGTTTCACATGGCCGAGAGTAGATCACCGGGTGAACATGGAGCAAGCAGGCAGACCGGAGATGAGCCGGGAGATTGCCGAAGCATGGGAACGTATAGAGAATTGGGACTTGAGATGGGCAGAATTTGAAGCCGAAATAAAACAGATTCGGGAGTCATGTTTGGCGCTTCAAAAGGAGATGGCCGAACTCAAGGGACCGTGCACATGTGAGTGCACCTGCAAGGCGAAACAAGACCCGGTTGACAAAACAGTCCACTTGGCCGAATTAGATCTCCAGGGGGTCTTCGATGAAAGAGCCCGGTTGCGAGAAAGGAAAACGGGAGTTAAGAAACGGGACGAAACGAAGAAGGCCGGGCGTGTAGGTGGGACGGCACGATACCGACCTGGGATAGAAGCAAGATTGAAGAAGTGGAGAGATACGCGGAGGGAGTATCTCCGACAATTGAAGATGAAGGACACGGGTGAGCCACCAGACTCACCCCCGAAGTTGGCTTAAACGAAACCGGAGCAGGGCTCACCGTTGGCTGCTCAAGGCAGTGAGCCCGAAAGGAGATTGAGCAGGGTAGTCTTTCGGACGGTAGGAAAGTGGGGTTCCCACGAACCCGAACCGAAGACTGAAATGTAAGTTTTCTTACACCCGGAGGTCCATACATGGTGACTTGGAAGTCGGAAGTATTGAGGAGCCGAGTCGATGTCTAAATTTCGATTTGGTGTAGTATGGGATGCACACTCCCGGACCGTGCACAGGATTACGAAACGGGAGGGCGACTTGATATGGAAGGCCGAAGAGGGCATGATGGTATGGAGGTTGTCGAGGTCGACAACGGAATAAGGTGGGGGAGGATGTAACGCCCCGAGGACCGGGCGCTCCGCACGACAGCGGGCGGCCCAAACGTCGACGAACGACGTTCCCACCCAACGTTCCAGTTGAATGACCCGACACGGCAAAACACTTCACCGGTGCACGGAGGACGCACACGGGCAGCAAGGGCGAACAAAGGAGGTTGAACGCCCGAAACGATCATATGTTTGGCACGTCGGAGGGACGGGCGGTGGGCGACACAAACATACACCCACCCGCCCGGAGTGCTGAACGAACGACACACACGAGGGCGAGGTCCTACACGGCGACCGAACGGGGGCGACAGTTTGAACGACAGCCCACCCGGGGCGGAACGACCACGTAGGCAGGGCGACACGAAGGGCGCCCGCCCGAGCAAACCATGCAACCGGCGAACGATAGTGCAGTCCGAAACAGCAACGATACGTGCGATGTGGACAGATCCAAACAGCAAGGCAGTTGCGATGTGGGCGAGAACCGAACGGCACGAACTCTTAGTGAAACGGGCGACACGAAGATTGGGCGCACGGGAGATTAAAGGGCGGTTGAGTTATACCGTGGGCAAGGGCAGCCATATGAAATAGGCCGACCCGCCCTGAACGATGAAACAACACACCACCCGAAACGAACATGGGCGTCAGCCAAGGAAGTTGGGGTGGCGATCCACTAAACGGGGGTCGGCTTGAGTAACTGACACCCCTCCAAAGAATGGGTGAAACCTTATAAATATGGGAGGAGCTCATTCGAACAAGGCATCAACTCGATCAAGCAATCGATCATCTAAGCTTCGATCATTCGCTCAAGCAATCGGTCTTGATTGCACCTTCGCACAACAGCTCTTTGCGACGATGTGAAGGAAGACTTCGGCAGTGAGGCGGAAGTGGCGGTCGGGACTATTCGAGCAGCAAACAGGTCGAACGAAAGGTGAACGAATCTGTGCGAAAGCACTTGGACTGCGACGGAAGGTCTGAACGAGTCAGAC
>APFE031256974.1:113948-171904 GCA_000404065.3 Pinus taeda | reverse complement strand
ATTGTAAAACTGTGATTATATTAAGGAACGGTTTTCAGAGGTGCCGCCCGGTTTGGGTCGGACCTCCTCATATTGTTGAGTTCTTTGGTTACGGTTTTATGGTGAAGAATTGCTGAACGAAATTATAAATTAACATATAAAAGAGAGTTTTATAATTGTTAATTGTATAAACGGTTTGGCTGTTAAAGAACAAAAGAAAACACAGTTTAAGTAAGTAAATTGGTGTTGGAAGTCTTGTAGAGGCGTAGTCCACTTTGCCCGAAACCCGGCAAAGGTGGTGCCGCACCTCCCGTTTAACAAAAAAAAGTAGCGGGGGCGTGACACTATGTAATGCCACTTTAATTTCTCTTTGATTTCTTGCACTGAATAAATAAGAATAAAAGCAAAACAATTTTTTATTATTTTAGCATATCTGGTAAGAGAAACAAAAGATCAACCCGACACAAATATTTCTTGGACACTGAAAATTTATTGAATTTCAAACATTAAATTAGAGTTGGCACTATGCTGAAAAAAATGAAAAACAATAACCTCACCTGAGAAAGCCCACATGCAAGGATTTCACTCATAACTCCAATTTGGTAAGAGAAACAAAAGATTAACCCGACACGAATATTCTTAGACACAGAAAATTTCTTGAATTTCAAAATATTTAATTACACTTGCCACTATTCTAAAAAACATGGAAAACAATAACCTCACATGACAAATCTCACATGCAAGGATTTCAGTCGGAACTCCAATTTCTTGCTAAATTGCAAAATTCATTTCAATTAAAGAAACATGCAGAACTAAACACAAAATAAAAATCACTAGCTTGAAGGGAAAGCATATTGTAACCTACTGTTAACTAAACAAACCATGCCTTTGAAAATGCATGAAACCAATGTTATCAGAACTAACCGATCTGACCATTTGCCCCAAATCGAAAAAGGCGAATTTGATACCAAACTGGTTTTTTTCACTGAACTGGCCAGATCTATACAACATGTATAGCACTACTTATTACTCACAAAATCCACATTTAAGATATATATTATATATATATATATTCCGGGAATGGCCCACCTCCAAATCAACCCTAGGCCCCCCTAAAAACTATTTTAAAGGCACCCTCCCTCAATTTCACTCATTGTTCATTTGAGTTTCTAGAAATTTTTGCGCTGAGTTTCTTTAGTGGGCTTGGAGAGATATTTGCACGATTGTTTTGAGAAAGTTCTTGCGCAGATTTGGAAAGCTAGTTGAAGGGCTAGTTTGGAGAGGCTTGAGGATAAGGAGGACAAGGATTCTAATGAGTCTGATGATAGCCATTAGTAGCAATATGCTTATTTTTGGACTCTAGAGGCCATGTAGAGCCTTTCTCTTGATGTATTTTGGTTTAGAGGTATTGCACTAAGTGCTATTTTGGTTATATGCACTCTTACATGCTATATAAATGAGAATTTTTGCATGTTTGTGTGTAAATGGTTTGGATTCATATGTATGTACATGAATATATATGGACTTTTTTCAATTGAATATTTTATGTAATTTATGGTTGATCGATTTTTTTTTTTTGTTCTATTATGGTTCCCAGTTTTGAAATAAATCTGCTTGGTTCTAATAACATTGCATGAAACATCTTAGTCTAGTGGGTTATCTTGAGTGGTTGATGTTGATTTTTTCGAGTGCGAATTGTACACACTTATTTCTGAAACTTGATAATTACTTCCAAAGATGTAGATGTTTATTTAGCACTTCAATGTATCATTATGCAATTATACATTCAAAAATTCAAACATAAAGACAATGAAGCAGTAGAGATCACAATGCATAAGAGAGACACAATATTTACCCTGGGAAAACCCACTTGAGGGAAAATCCAAACAACCTTCTTCTTCGAGAAATATTCAATTCAACAGGAGATACATCAAAGTCAAGGTCAGGGTCACACTAACCAGCAAGATGCTTTCCACAAGACAACCACAAGATGTCAAGTCTGACCCTTTTCACTTATCCACAAAAGTTTGTAATGGAGACCAAAATTTAGACCTCCTTCTCCCACAAAAGATCATATCACAGAAAAAGCAGGCTTGATCACAGGTTCATTCCACAAGAACTCGGGCTAGGGAAAGAAACTCAGTGTTACACCCAAATATCTCGGGCTATACACCACAGAAGATCTCAGACTGCACCACAAGGGAGCTCAGGCTATACCACTGAGATCTCGGACCATTCCACATAAGTGTCTTGGTCTAGCACCACAGAAATACCTTAAACAGAAGCTCAAATATATACCACAGAAGCTCGGACTTGCACCACATAAATTCGGACTAGAATCACAGAATCTCATACTATAATCATGAAAGAATCTCGGACTTATCTTCACAAAGAAATCGGACTTATCACAGAGCTTATGTGAGATGTCTTCTTCTAGGTCTTTGGCTGACTTTTTCTCTTGTCTTGGCCTTCTTGTCTTCTCTAGATCGGGAATATAAGTATCTTTTGTGAGATCTGAATTGGTGTCTTTGGAGGAAGTCGAATGGTTAATTTATATGCACTGGAAAGGATCTGAATGGGTACCTCTAAGGGTTGAGTCGACTTCATCACTAGGGAGGCCAACTTGACATCTTTTGGTGTCTAAATCCAAAATTTAAAAATTTAATTTCTTGCTTTTGAAAAAGGCCATGAAGAACATGCCTTATAAGAATGTTCTTTTGACAAATCAATAAATAATTTTCTTTTCTCACAAGCATGAAGAACATGCTAAATAAAATTCAAATATAATTTATACTTTATCTTTACAAGTACAAGTTGTACATTATGAAAGTTGACCATAGCTATAAAAATCAACAATCCCCCTTAGGTAGGGAGGTATTCATAATGATTGTCTAGATATTCTCTATTGAAATATTTTCTCTAAGAATAAAGTTTCACCACTCATAGCAACATCACCCAGGCCACACCCTTGACCTATAACAATCATGGCATTACCATTATCCCTGGTTAGCACACCTAACATACGGTACATCATCAACATTCACTAGGTACCATCATCCAGGTTAGCACACTTAACCTATGGTACAATATCAATATTGAATAGTCACCATGATCTGGTCAACACCTCAACCTCATGGTATACAAACTAGTATAGGTTTTCCATCATCACAGTCAAATCTTAGGGAACATCCACATTCCAACTTTATAAGGTTGGTCAAACCCTAGAGGACATCAATGTCCCAACTACACAGGGTTTTCCATCACCATGGAAAACCGCAAAGGACATACATGTCCCCAATCCATAGGCCTCACTCCAAGCCATTGATGTTATATGGGCTCACTTGGTGAGTAACCGAGCTTGATGTTGAAAGGAACCCCCACTCTTATAGAGTGACCAGGCCAAAACACTGAAAAGGCACCCACTCTTTTGAGTGATTGGACCTTGAGGACCATTCTTCCTAATTTGGGTCAACACACTTGACCTAGGAACAATGAATGCCCTCTGCCATATCACTATCACTCCCTCTCTCTAAGAGAGGCATCAACAAGTCTCATCTTGTCCTTGAAGTATGCAAACTTCACTCATGACAGAGGCTTTGTCAAATCTATCTACTCATCAATAGGAATATATCGGAGCCTCATTGCTCCCTTCTGTTGAGAAATCAAGGGGTAGCTTAACTAGATGATTTCTCTAACTTTGCTAACTGCTTGTGATGTATTTTCACTTAACTTGATTAGATTTTTATTTCACTTGATTATTATTATGTTCTTATCATCAAACAACTACCAGAATATCAAGATCAAATAGACAAGAGGACACAAAATGTAGGCTGCAAGCTAGGGCCAAAACCTCTCCTCTTGAAAGGAAAACCCACAAAAACTCTTCTCTTCTTATAAAACTTCAAATGAAGAATTCCAAGACCTATGACCCTTGACAAAGACCCCTCCAAGACCAAGTAAATTAACAACTCTGACCCCAGCAACTTCTCCAACAACTTCAATTTCCACAACATTTTCTTTTGCAACTTCAACTTTCCCAGCAATTTCTTCTGCAATTTTAACCACTACAAAACCCTAGCTCTTGCACGTGTGGGAAAAGATGGTGATTTCTTCCCTCTTATTCCTTCGCTTGAATTGGTTCTTCTTTCTTGGGAACTCAACTTGCAAAGTAGACTTTTTTGTGCCCTAACCTGGCTTCTTTTTGCAATTCAATTTTGTTGTAGTAATGTTGCCCTAATATTCGCACGTGTGAAGAGATGATAGCCAAAAACAATACTCAAAGACTTTGTTCCTTTCCTTCTAGTCCTCTTCTTCTTCACTCTTTTAGGCCTCTTTCTTTTCCTTGATTGAACTTCTTGTGTGATAATTTCAAGTGAAGTCGATGTCTCTTATATATAGGCTTCTCTCAAGGTTGAATTGTTGTCGATGAGGTTGACTTGTTTGACAAGGTCTTTCAGGGTCTTTATGACACTGTTGACTTTACAAAACGTTTTCTTTAAAAGATACAACATGCCCAAAGGGGCCTTACATGTATGACAATGACTCTTTTGACTTCCTAACTCTATGACAAACCTAGAAGCACTCAATGGGTGCTTGACCTATAAATAAATTTATCTTGAGCATGGAACACATGCATCAAGAATGACAATAATAAATTTCTTGTTCTCCTTACATCAAACAAAATCATGATTACATTAGACATTATGAACACTGAACCTAGTTACACATTTCAACACTCGCTCTTAGCTAGGGAGGTATTTATAGTACATACACGGTACTTGGACATTCTCATATTGAAGAATTCTCATAAGAAGAGTCGGATTGGTAAGTCATCTCATAAGCTATTATTTCATCTTATCCCATTGCATCTCAACATATTAACCAGCATTATCACATAGCAAGGCCTTGACTAACAACATTATCTCTTCACAAGATCATAGCACAATGTTGGCGAGATAATCACTAATAGACATTTTTCATCATTGTCTCTCAAGGCACATACCCCATCTGAATGTTCACAAAGTATGTCCATTTAGGACCATTCCTATTTTTTAATAACACATCCTCAAGGAATTTCCTCTTCGACTACTCTTAAAGAATATCATAATCAATCTCATATGCTTACCAAATCCTCCATTCTTTGTTCATAACATGAAGACAAGAATGATGTGTCTATCTCTCCTATAAGAAGGAATATTCTCAAGCTCCCTTTTAACAAGGGACTTGCCCAAGCTCCCTCTCAACTAGGGACTTGTTTCCAACAACAGTTATTTGCTCTTTGGTGAAGATCATGGTACTATCAATTGTTTGTAGGGCTCCTCTTTTTACATCATGTCATGAACTTCATCTTTTTCATTATGGATCCTTCTTCACCATAATTTCTTTGTAGGGCTTCGGCCATCTTTCTCCATCACTTCTCTTCAACAAATCATAGGGTTGAACCAATAGTCATGTCATCCTCCTCTTCATCAAAAAGTGATCTTCTAGTCCACATCTGGCTTTCTTTCATACAACAAGTCATGTTTCTTTCAGGATCTTCAATCCAATCTCATCAGTACAGGTTGTAGATGACTCTCTATAACCCTCTTTCGATAGCCCCATAATAACCCAGCCAGATGCTTTCAAAAATCAAAATGAACAATAAATCAAAGTTACCTCTTTATGTAGACCCTTCATCATGATGTCAACATCTTGCAGCATTAACATCCTGCATATGTATGAATCCATCTCCAAGACACATATTACGAGGGCTTTCCTTTTCCATCATATATATTAGGGTCTTCATACCTTCTTTGTGGAGATGCCATAGCTAATCCTCCTAGTTATTAGAGGTTGATCACTTATCTTATATTATGCATGCATCTTTCCACAAACTCTTCTTTCATCTTTTTCACATATTGCTTTCCTCAAGATCTTCTTTACATGGTTCTTTCAACATAGGAACCATGATTGTCAACCACCTCATATTCCATATGAGGTCATATGATGTTGATTTCATCTTATCAATATGTAGAAGAGTTCAAGGCACATTGTCTACATGCCTTCATGCATCATTGTAATGGAAGAGTCTTTTTTCTTCTTTCATCATGCTCATGAGATAGATCATTTTAACCCATACTATCTGCAACCATATGATGACATGATTTTATCGACTCGTAAATATGCATACCTCTTCCTTCAAGTGGTCATCTAGACTTCCTTTAGTAACTTCCTTTCCTTACTTGAAGATGAGAGTACTTCAACCAGCTTGACATGTTGCACAACTCTGTCACCATACCATCATTCTTCTTAACTAGTGAATCCCACACAAGGTGGAATGTAGACTATCTGTGAGATATTTGTCTCTTCTAAGTGAACCTTATAATGAAGATTCCAATGGAGGATCTTGATGATCCTCATTCTGTATATTCTTCTTCCTAGTGATGATGATGTATGATGATCTCTTTATCTTCTATCTTGCTAGATGATTTTCCTCCAACCATATATACTGCTAATTTGGTTGTCCTTATATGCTTCCAATGGAGATGCCATGAGCTACTTCCTTTCTATCATGATGAGTGCTACAACCATGTAGACTTCTACTTTGACTAACCTTCCATGCCATTATGATGATGTCATCTCTATCTCAACTATGATGCATCCTATCATTCTTCTGATGCATTCCATCATGACTACTATCTTCTTACAAAGAAAGTGAAGGAGATTATTTCAGTCATAATAAAGGTCTTTCACTTCCTCCTTTGACTTCTTTTCAAGTTCTTCTATTTCTTCGGTGAGATGGGTTTCATTTCTATCTTTTCTTTTCTTGTTGTCCTTCTTGAGTTTAGGACAATTCCTCTTAAAGTGCCCATATTCATTACATTCATAGCATTGGATCTTTGACATGTTCATCTTCTTCCTTTTCCGAGGATCAAACTTTCCAAACTTTCTAGCCATAGTTGCATATGTTTGAGTTTGTTCACTTGATCCAACATCGCTCTTTGCTTTTAACCTAGTTTCTTTCCATAGATACTTGATACAAAGTTGCCCCATTCATTACGCAGTGCATTGGGCACAACGATGGTCATTTCTTTATCAAACATTATTCCACCTAGTTCTTCAAGTTGATCTCTTATTTTTGACACCTTCATAAAGTATGAGGTTATCCCTTCTTCATTTGATATCTTCATCTTGTATAGCTCAGTTCTCAATGATATAACTTCTCCTACAGTACTTACAAAAAACAATTCTACCAACTTATCATAAATTTCTTTCGATTTTTCCAACTTTACTACATAAGGTATGAGGGAATCATTGATTGATTCTATGAGGATTCTTTAAGCCCTTATTTCCCCTTTCATGTACTTCAATAGTGCTTGAGCTTGATCTTGAGCAGGTTTGGAGATTGAACCCTTAACATATTGAATAACTTCATTCTCTATGAGGAACAAATCCATCATTTTCTTCCATGCAAGAAAATTCGATGACCCAACTAGTTTGTTGCTCTTCTTGCAGAATGAAGTCATGTTGATAGTAGATTCAGACATAAATAAAAAAAAATACTTACTGTCAAGTGAAGATTCTCGTTTTGAAGATGATATCTTCAACTTTGTGCCTTGATGATGTTGATAATCAAAGATCCCTTCTTGATGATGATGATTTTTTGAAGATTTCTTCCTTCTTCAAAGATAACAGTGCTTCTTTTTCAAGAGAGGGAGCTAGTCTTGATTCCTTGGATGATGATGACGAAACTTCTTTTTTCTTCCTTGGATGATGATTGTAGAATGTGTGAGTTCCCAAGAATACTTCAAGTGTAGAGTCCTTATTTGAATGAGGTAGGGTCTTTGAGGTCTTCTTCTTCTACAAAGTGTTGATCCTTCTAGATGATATGATCCTTGTGATGAGATGGGTAGTCCTCATTGATGCTCCTTAATTCCTTTCCTTCAAGATGATGTGTGGACTAGTCCTTCTTGATGATCTCCTTGTACTTGGCCCCTAGGTATCCTTCTCCAATTGATGATCTTTTTCAAGTTGTCTTTCCTTGTTGTTGTCACCTTAGCGCTAATACCATGTTGAGAAATCAAGGGGCAGCGCAATTAGTTGGTTTCTCTAACTTTGATAGTTGTTTGTGATGCATTTTTACTTAATTTGATTAGCTTCTTCTTTCACTTGATTATTATTATGTTCTTATCATCAAACAAATACCAAACTATGATGATCAAATAGACAAGACGACACAAAATGTAGGTTGCAAGCCAGAGCCAAAACCTCTCCTCTTGAGAGGAAAACCCACAAGAACTCCTCTTTTTATAGAACTTCAAATAACTTATTCCAAGACCTATAACCCTTGACAAAGACCCCTCCAAGACCAAGTCAATTAACAACTTCAACACCAGCAACTTCGCTTTCATCGGCAGCTTCTTCTACAGCTTCAACTTTATCAGTAGTTTCTTCTGCAATTTTGACCACTACAGAAACCCTAGCTCTTGCACGTGTGGGAAAGATGGTGATTTATTCCCTTTTATTCCTTCACTTGAATTGGTTCTTTTTTCTTAGGAACTCAACTCACAAAGTAGACTTTTTGTGCCCTAACTCGGGTTATTTCTGCAATTTGGTTTTGCTGTAATAATGTTGCCCTAATCTTCGCACGTGTGAGGAGATGATAACCCAAAACAATACTCAAAGACTTTGTTCCTTTCCTTCATCTAGTCTTGTTCTTCTTTGCTCTTTTAGGTCTCTTTCTCTTTCTTGATCAAACTTCTTGTGTGATAATTTCAAATGAGTTCGATGTTTCTTATATAGAGGCTTCTCTGAAGGTCGAATTGTTGTCCATGAGGCCGACTTGATCTTTCTTGTAGGCCAACTTGTTTGATAAGGTCTTGGAGGGTCTTTAAGACACTTTTGACTTTACAAAAAAAAAATCTTTACAAAATACAACATGCCCAAAGGGGTCTTACATGTATGACAATGAATCTTTTAACTTCATAACTCTGACAAACCTAGAAGCACTCAATGGGTGCTTGACCTATAAATAATTTATCTTGAGCATGAAACCCATGCATCGAGAATGACAATAATAAATTTCATTTTTTCTTTACATCAAATAAAATCATGATTACATTAGAGATTATGAAGACCAAACCTAGTTACACATTTCAACACTTTCTACACTACGTCACGAATGTAGTGGTACTTTATTTCGATGTGCTTCTACCTGTTATGAAACACAAGGTTATCAAAAAGCTTCCAATAACTTTAATTGTCACAATATGTCACGGTTGACTCCAACACATGATTAAATCATACCTCAAGTAGTTTTTGAAGCCACAGTGCTTCACTACTCACCAACCAAGATACAATATATGTTTCCTCTACTTCATGTTCATTCAAGAAATCATAGTAGAACAGAAGCAACTTCCATACATACTCGTCTTTCGGCATTCCTTGCTCAATGAGAATCAATATAATCCTGCAATTGTATCTCATTGTTTGAGATACATCTCAAACCATAGCATCATGCAAATATCTCAATACATATTGCAAAGTAAATGTTCGTCCTAGTACATCAAGGGGGCAATCAATTGCTCAGAGTCAAAATCTCTCAGATTGTTCACCATGGGAGTAAACATGAAATTACAATTCATCATTCCAAACTTCCAGTCCCTAATAGTAGTGCATCAAACACGACGTCCTTCATATAAAATTCAGCGTCCAACTCCCTCTTAATCTATAACAAAATCAATTATTCCTGCCACAGCTACTCTCTTTGACACGAGTCCTAACAAGATGTTGGAGACAAATCATATAGGATCAACTTTGATCAAACGTACCAAGCCCAATGTCTTCTTCGATCGTAGAAAGTCTTCTTCAATCATTAATCTTCTTCTGATGTACCTCAAGGTCCTGAGGTAGCCCTTATGTACACTTCTTTCATCGAGAAAGACGGTCTCTACATCCATCTAGTATGTTATTCAACAGACATCATCAAAATAAATTTTAATAGAAGTGTACATGATAAGATGTACTTTCATAGTTTTCTCCCTCTTACTGAGATGATCTTTCGCTTTGTACTTATCTTAAGTTGTTATATACTTATCTTAGAAGTCATCACTGACTTCTATTCAACATAGATACTTTAATCTTGATGATCAAACTACTCCCTTTGAATCCAGAGCTCTTCTACTATGATATCTCTCGATACGAGTCCTTTTGTCACAAGCTTTGCTTTGTTCTTTCAATCTTATCATTTGTTTCCAAAACCTAGGAAGCCTTCACCATGTACCTATAATCCTCACTAGAACGTCATGGAAGAACAATTACAACCAAAGAATACAAAGACATGAGACTAACAACAATGGTAATGATTAAAAAAAGAAATATAAAATACTAATCTTTTAAGAAGAATCTCATCTCCCTCTTGATCTTAGACTTTTTGCATCCACCTTGCAAATCAACCTTGTCCACATGATGTCATTTCTTCATGAGCCAAGGTTTCTATTTTTAGCAAAGACATCCCCATCCTAGGGTCTTGTCCATAACCCTAGAGCTTTCTTGTCCAAGCACTTTCCTGCTAGGGTTCACAAACCCTAGATGTCTAAAAATCAATAAATGATAAAACTAGGGTTTTGTCCATAAACCCTAGTCTTTCAAAACCCTAGCTCTTCAAATATTTATATGTACAATTCCCATTCTTTTAGCAACAGTGAAATATTTCAAGCATTGATTCTTATTCATTGATTTAAGTAATGAGAAGCTCTACAAATGACTTTGACTAAGGTCTCTCATCTTAAAGAGGAACTTCTTGAAATTGATTTTCTTAACAAAATCTTCATAGGTCAAGGCATATTGCAAGGCTTCTTCTACACATTTGACAAGATACTTCTACAGAGGTGGCAGAAATGTTTATAAGGTTTTAATTCAACTCATTTTCAGTTTGTCAAATATTTTTGTCACTATATCTTAAGATGTTGACAAATGATCAAATTCTAGTAATAATCTTTCTTCTACTCATATCCTTTATATATTCTAGGTTTCGAAGATTAGACTTGTTTATTGTATTTATACTATTCTTTTAGCTGACATGAACCATGTTACTAAAATTCCACCGTTTTAAACCTTTCTCCATCCATTGTCTTGATATAGTCTTAAAAAAATTACTTATATTATCTTTGAACTGCGAGTAGAAGAGTAGGCACAAGCTTATCTTGCTTTAGATTGAGGGAGATATATATTTTGTAACTACAACCTTAACAGAACTTTGATCTCAAACAGAAATACATATCTTGCAACCACCTTCGTTGGCTTTAACATTGGCTGCGGCATTTCAGATTGCTTTAGATCACCTCTGAGATTTTAGTGTCTTTCTTCTGAGGTCTTTTAAGTCCTAAAGCCTTTTTCGACCTTCTTGAGATTGAAACAGAGGCTTTCTGAGTATTTCAAACTAGGGCTTCTCCATAGATGTAAAAATGATAACGGTCTCATTAGGAAAAATTTGAGGTCAAAAATGGGCCTCAAAACAAAAATATACAACCAAAATCAATTTTATAAAAACCAATCGGATTCAAGATGATGATGTCAGCTATGGGAGATGATTCACCATTTTTAGAGTAAAAAAGTAAAAAGATTAAAATAAATAAAACTACTTTTTCAACTCGTATTTTCAACTTCTCCCTATGATTTTACTCAAATTTTGTGTGGGACCACTCGTTGAATGCAGAATTTAATTCCTCATCCAAAGAGTACCCATGTTGCATACATTCTATGGACCCTACTACACGAAAAATGAAAAATACATTAAAAACGTAATTGTAATCACATTTTTCAGGTAATTCTCATTTTTCATGTAGCAGGATCCATCAAAAGTATGCAACATGAGTAGTCATTAAATAAGGAATTAAATTCCACATCCAACAAGTGCTCCCACTCAAAATTTGACTACATTATAAGGAGATAAATTGAAAATATGAGTTGAATATATATATATATATATATTCCCTTTAAAATTTGATGATGTAATCTCAATCTTATTTTATTATTTCCACTATTATTTTATAATATTCCTTAGGAGACCTATTTTAGACCTCAAAAATTCTCTAATGTTCCTTTTATCAAGGGTCCATAAGGAAGAGTATTATAAAGAGAAAACCCACTGGGGGAAAAACCCAGCGACCTTCTTCTTAGAAAAAATTCAGTTCAATACGAGATACATCAAAGTCAAGGTCAAGGTCACACTAACTAGCAAGATGCTTTCCACAAGATGTCGAGTCCAACCTCTTTCACTTGTCCACAAAACTCTGTAATGGAGGCCAAAATTTATACCTTCTTCTCCGACAGAAGATCATAGTCATGCCACAGAAAAATCAGGCTTGATCACAGCTTCATTCCACACGAAACTCAGGCCAGGGCAAGAAACTTGGACTGTTACACAGAAATATCTTGGATTATATACCAAGGAAGATCTCGAACTGTACCACAAGGAAGCTTGGACTATACCACAAAGATCTCAGACCATTCCACATAAGTGTATCGATCTAGCACCACGGAAATACCTCAGACAAAAGCTCGAATATTTACCATAAAATCTCAAACTTGCACCACGGAAATTCAAACTAGAATTACAGAATCTCATACTGTAATCTCACAGAAGAATCTGGGACTTATCTTCACAGAGAACTCGGACTTATCACAGATCTTATGTGAGGTGTCTTCTTCTAGGTCTTCGGCTGACTTTTTCTCTTGTCTCGACCTTCTTGTATTCTCCAGCTCAGAAATGCAAGTATCTTCTGTGAGATCCGAATTGGTGTCTTGGAGGAAATCGAACAGCTAATTTATATGCACTGAAAAGGATCAAAACGGGTGGCTCTAGGGGTTGAGTCGACTTTATCACTAGGGAGGCTGGCTTGACATCTTGTGGTGTCTAAATCCAAAATTTAAAAATTCAATTTCATGCTTTTGAAAAAGGCTATGAAGAACATGCCTTATAAGGCCCTCTGTGGATATTATAGGCCTCACTCGATGTCTCTTCTGGATAGTTGTCAAAAACTGCAACTTGCTGGTTCACCCTGTTACCATCCGTAAAATGAGGGAAGTGCCCAGTGGATGAAATGCACATCCCATGAAATCCACTGGGCACTTCCCTCATTTTACGGATGGTAACAGGGTGAACCAGCAAGTTGCAGTTTTTTACAACTATCCAGAAGAGACATCGAGTGAGGCCTATAATATCCACAGAGGGCCTTATAAGGCATGTTCTTCATAGCCTTTTTCAAAAGCATGAAATTGAATTTTTAAATTTTGGATTTAAAAAATCGTACCCGACGTTCCGGGGACTTATACAGGTGTTGGGAATATCCCCAATTTCTTGTGAATGTCATCGTGGACTTGGGGACTTCCAAGCCGTTTCCAATCCAGTTCCGGGAAATTTTGGGGAGTTTTTGGGAATTGTTCCACCATCCCCGAGGATATCTCATTACTATTAAGAATGGAGGAAACCATATGGTTCTCAGAGCGTATTTGGACCTAGCATTTCAATGCCACTTCCACAAATAAATGATGTTGCAACAAAAGTAAAACATACAAATACAGACATGAATACTGGTTTCTCTTCACAGTCATCTTCACCTCCACCACGAACCAGTTACCTTGTTAGAAGTATATGAGCCAGCTTTTGTTATCAAAAACCACAGCAAAGCCAGCTATCATGACAAGTGGAAATAGCCTCTGAAAACAAATATGATCTTCATCTTCACCACCAGTATGAATTTTTGGGTGGAGAAAATGTTGTTAATGAAGATATTCATCTTCCCCGGCAACATGGATTTTTAAGTTGGAGACAATGCTGTTAGTGAGATGCTAGAATCTGTTACTCAGGATTACTCTGTTACTCTGGCTGATGGAGGTGAAGATGGCTGGAATTTATTGTAAATTTCTTTTACAATATATATACCGTCTCCAACTTGACCTCCCCTAGAAAATTTGAGGGTGCGCTCTAGCCATACCGGAAACTCGTCCCCTCTGTCCCCAAAGGCAATGCAATATATATATATATATATGTGAAATTGTAAATTTAAAGAGGTAAAAAAGTGAAAGTGAGGGAATAAGTCAAGCAGAGAAAGGAAGATCAGAGGTTAGTCTTTATTTTGAGAAGGTTGAAGTCCGTGAAAGGAGATATGAAACAAACTGTAACTAAGACGGGGAAATGCCCCACTTAATTACCTGTAAATATTTTCCCTGGCATTAAATTTCAGATCAGAAATTTGCATTTTGTAATTTTTTCTGACATTGTGCATCTTACACGATGTTTTATATTATATGAAACATCGTGTAAGATGCACAATGTCTCAGAAAAAATTACAAATTGCAAATTTCTGATCTGAAATTTAATGACAGGAAAAATATTTACAGGTACGATAAGTGGGGCACTTCCCGTCTTAGTTACAGTTTCTGTCTCATATCTCCTTTCACGGACTTCAACCTTCTCAAAATAAAGACTTACCTCTGATCTTCCCAGAGCTTCCTTTCCCTGCTTAACTTATTCACTCACTCTCATTCTTTTACCTCTTTAAAGTTACAATTTCAGATTTGCAACTAAATACAATGTCTATTCTTGCCATATACATGGCATTTCCTTCAACCAAGTATATAATATCAAATTAATATTGATTAAAAACATCACGATTTGTATACAAATCTAAGAGTTTTGATTTTGTTTTGGCCTACCATGCCCCGTGTCAAAGGTATCAGAGCGGAAAATTGCTAGAAAGAGGAGAAAGAGAGACGATAAGAACATTAAGAGAAGACAACCAGAAAGAATATATAAGGGACTGCCAAGATAAAGTGCTGCCCAAACGATAGACAAGACAATACCCTGAAGCTGTAGAGAAGAGATAAAGACCTCTCAGAAAAAAGATGCTGTTGCAATAGAATTCTTGAAAGGAAGAGACCCAGACAACAACGAGAAAAGAGAAGAGAAGGCTGCAGGTTTGAATCCTGTAAGAAAGACAACTCTGACAGACAGAGGATTGCTGGGTAGATGCTGTTAGGGAGACAGCTCCAGTAGAGAGAGGTTGGTGGGTAGAGGTTATGAGAGAGGTGCCAGCTCCAGTAAAGTGAATACTGGATAGATGTAAAAGAGTGGTGAAAAATCTGCATAAGTAAATTGCAGAAAGAACTAGGACAAGAGATCAAGACAGCACCAGAAGAAGGGGAGAGAAGGATGCAGCAATAGCACGAGGTCGTGCTTTACTTTGCTAACCAGGGGAGTCTGATGCAGGAGCATCTACAGAAGATGGAAGGTACCCCAAGGGTATGTGATCCCTCAAAGAGTGAACAGTACTCAAAGAAATGTTAAACAGCAAATTATTGCTGTGTGTAAGCAGCGCCATGATGCTAGGAGGATGGTTGACCCTTTGCTCAAGACTGAATTAGTTCAGCTGCACAAAGAATTTTCATTTTTTTGGGCCTACCATGCACCACCTGCGTCACCTCCACAATCCTCCTTCCATGGATCTAAATTCATCAGCCAATATGACAACATGGATAAATATCTGGGTCATCTCTCCAGCACCGGAAGGCCACCTACAGTCACCCAGGTCAGTCAGTACCAATCCTCTGGGGAATGTCACCCAAAACCATCACTATCTACTCCTCCGTCATCAGTCTGCCTGTTGCACCAATAGCAGCCTCTGGTGCAACCGCTCTCCATGGCACATCCAAGGCAGTGCAGGAATGTTTATGGAATGGTTTTCAGACTACTAGAAAAATATTAAAACGTAAAGTACAGAAAAGGAATTGAAATGAAGTGGATAGATCAATATAGAATAGAATGCAAATTGGAGTGTAACAGGAGAGAGTAAGTGATCATGATCCAATGTATTGGAGTTCTTTATATATTTACCATACCTATTACCAAATTGGCCATAACTCTTGTTTGTGATAACATTTATTATATAATATTATTAGGTAAATTACATGTCATACATTAACAAGTGACATTTTCTGTGTCGGAAAGTCTCCTGTCACCGCAAAAATTTCCCTAGTTATGACTCATCTCCAACATTCTGAGATTATTTTGGTCTTTACATGAAATGCCTTTCGCAAGAGCAAGTGTTTCCTATCAACCAGGAATTGCCTGGATCATGCAAATGCAGATCTATAAACACTTCTGCCAAGATTCTGAATTTCATGATCCCAAGAGAATTGAGTAGAGAGCATCACCCCTGTGAGGCAATTTCCATTGCAATCCCTCTCTAACTGAATAATATAAAGACATGAGACCAATTCATGAAATCTTGTTATACCTTCATCACATGAGACCAGTTCATGAAATCTTGTTATACCTTCATCTGCTGGAATGTGATCAAATCAAGCACCATATCACATATTTAAACTTTAAAGCAATGTCCATCCAATTTCTCAACATCACATAGAGAAACATAAGATCATAAGATTAGATTTTAATTGAATGCCCTAATGAAAGAAAAGAAGAATAAGGAGTAGGCAGTCCTGACAAAATATGGAATTGTTAAAAGCTTCCTTCGAAAGAAAGCACAGTGGACTCAATTTCCCGTAGAAAAATGGAAGCATCAATTACGTCTTCAATTAAGCTTTTGATCTGATCTAGTGTGGCCTTCAAAGCATAAATATATCACATTATGGAAGAATACTTTTACTATGTAAAACCCATGAAGTACTGAACAAATATAATAACACCTTGAAAGTTTGGATTAGTATTACAGAGAGGTCTTAGCCATTAATTCCATTATTTAAAGTGTCTTGCTCCTCTGCAGCGACAGCAGAAGCTGCAAATGCCTGACGCTCCTCAGTGGTAGCAGTGATGACAGGCATCCATAAATCTGCAGTTCCACTTAAAAGGCTCTGTACTTCTAGATCTGCTGGAGATGATGAAGACAATAGTTCATCAATAGATTCTAACTTGGCTGACATCCTGTCCAATTCCTTGGCTATTTCAAGCTACAAGAAATGAGAACGAGTTTAATATTAGATAGCAAATTGCACAAGAGGAAGAAAAAGTCACGCTAGATAGTCAATGAAACCCTTATAAAGGCTGAAGAACTGAATCCATCTAATTCAAAAAAGGAAAGTCATGCCCTGCCTCATCTGGTTGCTTTGATGATATTGAAGGTAGTTTGGTAGTCTCCAATTCAAGAGCCTTAATTTTTAATCTCAATTCAGTCTCTGGTTGATTGGTTTCAGCTTCCACCTGTGCGCAAGCAATCAAATGAGTAATTCTAAATTCTAAAAATCATCATGCTGGAGACTTTCTTTCAGCAGTGACAAATGCCACAATCAATATTATATAGATCACAACATTGCATTCACCAAAAAACTAGACAAGCTTAACAAAAGTTCAAAACTTCTTAGTATTTTGAGGAACTTACACAGTTGCATTCGCATAAAGCCCCCGCCTTCAAATTTGTCAGTTACAAGGGTCTCCAGGGTTCTAAAATTGAGATCATTAAATTCTAAGAATCAATGAATAACACTTTTGGTTCCCATATTTTCCCGAGAATTATCTAAAATGGTTATCTATATATAGATTTACAGATAAGATGGTCCAAATACTGCTAGAGCTTGACAATTAGAGGAGACTAGATGGCAAACTTCATATGGAAATTAACAATCGACATAGAGATGTGTTCAAATTTTTTCTTGTCAATCACAAAGACTAGAAAGACCATTCAAATTGGAGAAAGAATGTTGTTCAAATCCTGCCAGAGACAGTAATGAACCCATAGTAATATGCATGGCCAAACAACTAATGCCTCGATGGAGCATGGACACTTGGATGTCAAAGAATTACTGAAAATAATGTTGGAATCATGACAACAATTAAAAGAAAACTATACTGTAAAGTTCAAAATTTACATCAAGTAAATATTTGGTAATTTGTATAACCGATGGCAGTTCATATATGATGCCAACTTAGATATATCTATGTAGCTCAAGAGATAAATTGTGGTTGAATGCCTGATTGTAATTTTTCTTCTTGATTAATACCAATAGACAGAATCATGGCACAGAGGAAGAGTGGGTCGACTACATCCACTGAGTATGGAGACAGGGGTTTTTAATTTATTACAAACTCACATAGAGGAGGATTGCATCCATTCAGATTGTGTGGGCCATACAAGACTATTTTTTGTCAGCTGATTGTGAGACTGCCGTATTGAGCTGTGGACATATCCGCAAAGGGAGGGACGAGTCTGTTTAGTGTTAATGGGACCCATTTCAATCCCATGCATAGCGGTGTGGCCCACAGACCACGTTGAAGGTGTCCAGCCTATTGGAGAAGGAGATCTTCACGACTTGGCTGTTGAAGCTTATGCTCTTACTCCTAAAAACCAATGTTTTTAATGTTGGTTATGATGTAGTTAAGGTATATATATTGTGCGATCCTACTGCCCACAAAATCATCATTAGCAGAGATATAGCATTTGTTAAATCCCGCCTCATTAAACTAGATATTGTAAAAGTTAATTTGAAACAGGAACAATTACCACTAAATCAACAATTTCAATTGGAGACTCACCATCTACAGAAACTAGGAAGCAGGAAGAAGATTATGATGATAAAGACGCTGTGGATATTGAACATATATAGGAAAATGTGAAAATTTCACAGCCAAAACCAAGAGGACATACACGGGACAAATCCTCTTGAGAGGTAATACCAATTTTGTTTCATCTATTGCTTTGATTACTAAAGTTGGAAATCTTCTTATTATCAGGAAGCAATAGATAATATTCATAATGCTAAATGGAAGATCACAATGAAAGAAGAAATGGATGCCTTGGATAAAAATAAAACCTAGGACCTGGTAGAACTTCTAAAAGGTAGAAAGTTGATGAGTGTAACTGGGTCTACAAATTAAAGAGGTGTGTTGATGGTAAAGTTGAAAGATATAAAGCTAAACTGGTAGCAAATGGTTATTTTCAGATGGAAGGTATTGATTTCCATAAGATCTTTTCACCAAAAGCTAAGCTTGTATTTGTATTGTATTAGTACTAGTTGCTTTACAGTTTACTTGATCTAGAGTTAAAGCAGTTAGATGTTAAAATAACATTTTTACATGGAGCTTTAAATGAAGAAATATGCATGGAACAGTTAGAAGGAATAGTTCAACATTGCAAAGGAAAGTTCGTTTACAAGCAGCACAAGAAGTCACTGTATGGCCTGAAGCAATCTCCCTGGCAATGGTACAAGTTTGATTCCTTCATGGTGAGCCAAAATTATACTAGAAGTGAGTATGACCAATGTGTTTACTTCAAAAGCTTGAATGGTATATTCATTATCTTGGTGCTATATATTGACAATATGCTTGTTGCGAGCAAAAGCACGGATGAGATTAACAAGTTAAAGGCTCAGTTGGCTTGACTTTTGATATAAGGATCTAGGAGCAGCAAAACAAATCTTGGGCATGGAAATTACACAGAGACAGGAAAAATGTTAATATTTGATTACCAAATATGAAGTATGTGGAGAAAATACTCGAAACTCGGTATGAATAATGTGAAACCTGTAAATATCCCTTTAGCTTACCATTTTAATCTTTCTTCAGGTTTATGTCCTAGTAGTGAAGAAGAAAAGAATTATATGTCTCATGTTTCATATACCAATGCAACAGGAAGTTTGATGTGTGCGATGGTATGTACTAGACCATATATGCTGTTAGTAGATGCAATGCAAATCCAGGAAGAGAGCATTGGAAAGTAGTGAAATTGGTGCTTTGATATTTTAGAGGCACCAAGTGATTATTGCACCACCTCTAACTGTTACAATGATTTTGTCTGTGGTTATGTTGATTCAAATTTTGCAAGTGATTTGGACAAAAGATCTACTTCAGGTTATGTCTCTAATCTTCAAGGAGGACCTATTAGTTGGATTAAAAGCTTCAAGAAACAGTTGTTTTATCCACTACTAAGGAAAAATATATCGTTGTCTCACATTCATGGAAGAAGGCAATTTGGTTGAGGAGTCTTTTGGGTAAGTTTGGAAGACGTTATTGTATTTTGTAATAGTCAAAGTGTTATCCATTTGGCTACCAATCTAGTTTATCAATATAAGAGAATCTTTCTACCCTTCTGATTTTCTAACATGGTATTAGAGCTAAGGTGAAGGAGGAGAGAAAAAGGCAGCTTGAAGGTCTATTGAAAGAAGGGTTAAGGAGGAGGGAACAAAAGAAGATCGTTAAGGAAAGGATCCTATAAGAAGAAAAGCCTATTATCTACATCAAGAAAAGAGTACATGACAATGAAGACTGAAAATAAGCTAGAAGGAGCCTCCAACTACAAGCCATGGAAGAAGAGGATAGATCTTATTCTTGTAAACATAAAGTCTTGGATTTTGTTCAAGGAAAAGTTAAGAAACCTACTGATGATGCAAGAAAGGAAAAGTACAGGGAAACTAGCATCTTGGCCATGAATCTAATAATAGATGGAGTGAACAACAATCTAATCCCATACATATCCAATATAAACTCTGCATAAGAAATGTATGAAGCCCTCTCCAAGTTGTTTACCATCAAGAATATTGGTCAGATAGCTAGTCTCAAGAATGAACTAAGAACAATAAAGATGACAAAAGATGACACTATATCATCCTATTTTGTAAGGATCTCTAGAATAAGAGATGAACTCCAAGCTATTGATGAAGTTGTACAAGAGAAAGAACTCGTGATTGCTACACTACTAGGTATACCAAAATCGTGGAGCTCTTTTGCATCAGGAATTAGCAGTTGGAATGATACACCAACCTTTGAACAAATGTGGAATGCATGCAGTCAAAAAGAAGCCCACATCTCATTAGTAAGCGACAAAAAGGAGGATGAAGAAAACAACACTTCAAATGCTTACTCTGCTCATCACAAGAAGAAGGGAGTATACAAGAAGTTCAAAGGACCAAAGAAGAAGGTTGATCTATCAAAGATTGAATGTTATAATTGTGTCATAAGATGGGACACTACAAAAGTCAATGTCCTGAAAATCCAAGGAATAAGAAGAGAGAAAAAGAACTTGCAACTGTTGTCGATGAAGCTCCACCTAAGGAGAACAAGACTGAAGAATCCAAAGTCAAACACTTATACTATTGAGTCTTCTCTTACATATCCTTCTAAGGCTACTATTAAGTTTTGCAATGTTTTCTTTTATGTTCTGATTTCTGGTGTTTGTAGATCTAATATATCTTGTTAGAACTTTTTGGATTGTATAAGTTGTAGGTATCCCTCAAAAAGACTAGATTAAGAGGGAGCCTTCACCCTTTTACCAAAAGATAAGTATATTGCTCTTTGTTTCAGTTTCCATGTTTAGTTTCCTCCTCACATCGAGATTTGTTTGTATTGTATACTCATAACCTTTTTCTTTATATTTTTGTTGGTAGGAAAGCTTCCAAAATACACAAAGGTTATGGGGGAAACTTCAAAGGATAGACTTGAGTCATGAAAGAAGCTTTGCTGAAAGGAAGCCCTTCAAAATGATACTTTACAAGGTTTGTTAAAAAACAACTCAAGGTATGTCTTAGACTACAAGTTTCGTTGCAAAAGATATGATCATTCTCACTTGAAATTTACTTTATATTACTCACTGACATCTTTATGTCTAGGGTTTTGAATAATAAAGATTCTTGTTAGGGTGATTAATCTTTAGATTTAATCTGTCTTTATCATACTATCTCTTGTTGTTCGATCATTTTAGTAAAACCATAGCCTTCAAGGCTAAGGGTGTGTCAATAATGAAACCCTAGTCTACTTAGGGTTTGTTTAGATCATACAATATCCTATTCTCTTGATGTTTAGGGTTTTGGTATTGTTATGGTAAAACCCTAGCCTTTTTAGCATTTATTGTTGATGTCTAGATTATATAATGAAACCCTAGACTTTTAGATTGGTGAATCAAGGTTTATGAACATAACTATTGTGATAGTTAAAGTAAGTTCCTAGGAATGAAACCCTAGGTATATATCCTTTTGTATGATCGAAACCGTAGCAGGATTAAAATTGTTGTATATCTAACTGCGATGTCTTGATGTTTGTAACTAGGGTTTACCTAGTAGATATTGATATGAGATGCTAGTGCATGATAATAAAACCTTATATATGTATAAGTGAGTATGCTAACTTGATTGTTGATTTAGTTTTATTAATGAAATATAGGGTATATAACAAAACCATAGTAGAATCTGTCATGAAATTTTAAAAGCATATTGTTGAAACCTTAGATGATTGGATTGATATCTTGATTAAGTTGTTGATATCTAAGGCTTTATGCCTCAAAGATGGAGACTAGGGTCGGTGACAAAACCTAGCAAGTTGTTGAAGTCTAATATACAAAAGATGTGACCCTTGTTGATTATGAACCTAACTAGGTTTAGGTATTTGATGTCTAAAGCTTGAATGTTTTGATGCTTCCAATGTAATGACATGATTTTGATATAGTTAACTTCATGCTCCTATATATTTGTATTTGGTTGTACTTGTTATTAAAGTTTTGCAGGTACATAATCTTCAAGATATTGAAGATGTTCGTAATTGAAAATGATAATAATGATGAGCATGATGAAGGAAGCTATAAAAATGATGAAGATGTTAAGCATGATGGAAAGAGGGAGTTGTGAGATCCTCAATGACATTAAAGTTCGATAGATGATCTTGTTGCCATGTGAAGGAATGACGAAGTTTTGGAAGGTCTAAATTATTTGATGACTTATTGATGCAAAAAGGAAGAACCTGTGTAACTAAAAGAATAAGATAGTTAATGGACTTGTCCCCTAGTTACTTGGATAAAGGAAAGTGTATATCTCCTGAGTTGAGAGGGAGCTTGAAGAGAAATGAATGATTTGATGAAATGGCCATGAGGATGTTTGAGATCAGAGAATAGTTGAAGCACTACTGATGGTTATTCATGATTGATAAAGTTGTTAACAAGACATGGATGTTTTTGGAAGAAGTGTTGAGGCTGAGTTTGGTGCTGGAAAAGTTGAAGTAAAGACTCCAACTAGATGTAATCTAAGCAGTATCAGAATGATTAAGGACCTCGAAGGTTTGTGCTAAATATGAAATTTTATCACTAATTGGGGTTGTGTTTGTGCGGGATCTCTCCGTAAAAAGGTTATACGTTTGAAGCATGCTTAGATTGGTAGATATATATCTGATTTAGTTGATTAGGAGAGATAAAGCATCTTGGGGCAATAAGATGCTTGGGAGGACATCTAGTCGGCCTATGTGTTAATGTCTAGATCCCGAAGTAGGGAGGGTGGCATTGGTCTTGGAGCTCCGAACATGGATACGCACCTAAATCCCTGGGTTGGTGTTAGAGCTTAAAAGCCTGATGGTACCTAGAGTGGCTAAAGCTTGAGTACACCTTAGTCCCACCCGATTAGAGTACCTTGGTCAGGTATGTAATCCGTAGCACCGCATGTGTTGGGACTCTTCATAGAGCATATCATTTTGAGATCTTCCATGTACCTCTATATATATGTAATTATGAATACCTCCCTAGTTAAGAGGGAGTGTTGAAGAATGTAACTAGTGTCATTCTTCATAATTGTATTTGAGTCATGATGTAATGTATTTGTCGAAAAAAAAAATATATTATGAAAGAAAATTATTTATTAAGCATGGGTTTTATGCTTTATGATTTTAGTCCTAGGTCAAACCATCCATTGTAAGCTTCTAGGGTTTATGTCAAGAGTCCTTGTCATCATGTCAAAGTCCCTTCTTGGGCTTTATCTATCAAAGACGAAATTTATTTTGATATGAATTAGATCATTTAGGCCTCTCCTCCACCAAGTTGGCCTCAAAGAAGGATAAGTTGGCTTCATCAAGGGAATTCAACCTCACAGATTCACTATATATTGACAGTTATTCGACCTCATTCAAAGTACCAACCAGCAAGTTCGATTCACAGTTGTTGAAGAAAAGAAGGTGCGAAATTCAAGAAAGGAGAAAAACCCTAGCGAAGAACAGGAAACACTAGCAAAGAAGTTTGGAGACCATTTTCTCTCTCTTGTGATTCACACGTGCGAAATTTCGGAGCTCCAGGAGGGCTGAAGTTGCAAACTGAAGCTAGGCCGAAATTCTAAAACAATAGGGCTAGAATTTTGTCTTTGATGCAGTATTATCGCAGTTGATCTTTGAAGCTTGGAAGGACAGTTTGAGGGCTGACTTGGTGGAGTGAGGAAGGTCTTTTAGTCTGGTCTCAGGTCTTGGATTGTCTCAAGTTTGATTGAATCTGCTAGTGGGAAATTTTAACTGGGTTTTCCCCTATAGAGGGGTTTTTGCCTTGGTTGAGTGTCTATATCTAGTGTCGTTGATCTTCATTTTTTGATTTGATGATTGTTTGATGAAAAGAAGATAAAAGAAAAACATAAAGAAAGTTAATAAGACTACAAGAATATCACAAGTAATTATCAATATAAGAGAATATTTCTGCCTTTCTGATTTTCTAACAATGGGCGAACCGGCCGCAGAGGAAACGCCAAGGTCAAGCGAGGGTTGCATCAACAGAGTTCAAGGGGGTCGAGTCAACAGGGTAGCTGTGGCACTGGATCGTAGTGCCATCAAGATGAGAAATCGAGTCGTCTAATCGAGTGACAAGTAGACTGTTCAGGCATTAGAGTTGGCTAAGTGTCAAAGCCAACAAGGGGTCAAGTGGCAGAAGCTACAGTCGAGCTGGTGGCGGTGGTATGAAAACTAAAGGGAGGCAATAGCAAAGGGTTGCATCAGTGTGACGATGACTAGCGACGATTGACATGCCCTAGCCATGGTGCATGTGCATGTGTTGCCGAAGAGCCACCAAGACAATGATTCTAGAGAGGTTTGGTTGGGATGGAAGTGCACCGAGTCAACATAATGCCATATGATCTTGGCATTAATAGCCAAGGGAAATGTTTAGTCAATTTAGTGTCCTAAATTGCTTGCATAAATTATCAACCAAGGTTTGTAAGCTAATGAAATGTGGTGCACTATATCTGCTTAGTTAACCTTTTTCTTACTTCGTTGTTTTGTATTTTATGTTGTTTTTGGGGCATTTCTGTTCTTTGATGTCTAAGAATGTACAACCTGAAACTATGAGAAAATTTAAGTGAATCTAATGAATTTTAAAGGAAAGCAAACGTTCCTAAGTTAATCTAATTTCCCAAAAATGGACCAAGAACTGTTGGCTAGTTAGAACCTAATAAAAACAAAGCATCTATTTCATCTTACCATTAGTCCTAATTTATGTATCTAATTCTTAAAACCAAGAATGAAATTGATGCAGAAGGTAACTCAATAATTGCATTCATTAAACATTCAACCATTCAATTTTGGAATATGATTAAATCAATCTCAGTGAAATGATCTTTTGGAATATCAATGATGCAACTGGGGTTCTGAAAGCAAAAAGGTAAAAGCATGTAAAACTAACTGTAAACAACTAATGTATTTTTGACTTTCTCCAACATTCAAATGTGAAGCATTACCCTCTTAAAGTGTTGTGCAAGAAATCAATTATACCTTAGTTCCTAAATTCCTAGGAAAGTAACAATGTACTGAGTAAATTCAATCACTGTATGAATTAGACATTTAACCATTTAGTTTAGGATCATCATCATCTTGAAATGGCTTTTACAAACATCTATTAACACAACTAATTGACAATTGAGTTCTAAGAAAATGAATGATAAAACAATAAAAAAACTAAGCAACTGTGTATTCTTATTACTTTAATCTTAATTCAGTTTGGAAACAGAGTCGTTTTTCTCCACGAAAAATCTTAGAAGAACAAGGCTGCACAGTTGTGATTCATCATGATGCTATTGATTAAAAACTGAAATGAAATATCATCCTAATTTAGAAAACAAATTTGCTAAAAACAGAGTAATGGAAATTGAACTAAAAACAACAAATGAAAAACCTCCTTCAGTGCAGGGGCCCTCTGCAACTGATGTGGCTAGAATGCTAGCTAGTTAAGGATGCACTTTAAATGATCATTGGCAACACGAAATTGTGTTATGAACAAAATGAAGTCTGAATACAGAGTATCAGCAAAAACCCTGAACTTAACACGTAATTCCTTCTAACTTCTAACTACTTCTCAGTTCCATGCAACCGATATTTATAGGAAAATAACATAACTGTTTATGAGATAAACTTGCTACAGATGGCTAATTCGAATTAGATCTAACATCACTGTTTATGAGAAAAACTTGCTACAAGTGGCTAATTCGAATTAAATAGGACTGTTTAAACTTTTGATCAGCTACAAGTGGCTAATTCGAATTAAATCTGGAACAGAACTGTTAAACTCTTGCTTAGCTACAAAAGAGCAAATCAAGAGTCCTACTGCTTCCAGATAATGTACTTTGACTCCATCTTTGACCATGACCTTAGGCTTGCTTTTCCGTCGATCTGGACCGAGTGAATAGGATGAAATCCATGTGGAGATGATTCTAGAAATGCTCATGTGGCCCAATTCTTCATTTGACACTTAGAACCTGCCAAACCATGGGAGTAGCTACGAAATCCACAGTTAGCTACAGAATCGGCTGCGTTCTGTAGCTAATTTGCAAAAATCTATTCAAATAGCAAAAACATGAAAATATAATATGGTGATCATTTTAATGATTCCTTAAGACAAAACCTAGCATTTATCATTGATTGGATCTGTAATCGTATGAGAAAGTGACGGAAAAAGGTGAGAAAAATGTCAAGGAGAGGGTAATTCTGAAGTTCAACATACCCCCATTGCAAAATCATTGCATGTCCTCATGCAATTTGGGAAAAATGTGAGTTCTTCCTCCCTAATGCATTTGCTCAGACACCTCTGCTAGTACATCCAATTTCCTTATTTTGTTCTTCTTTGAAATCACTATCATTCTGGGCTTTCTCATAAGAAGCTTGTACTTAAGGTTAAAGACTGCTCTGTTCAAAATCTTATTCTTTCTTTTCAATTTCTTGTTTTTCTTATACCACAATCCTAGATGCAGAATGGTATTATTGTGAATTGTCTTGTCCAAATTTGTTTTGTTCTTTCAAGGTCTCATTCTCCTGTTTGATATGTCTATTCAATATCTCTAATTCATAAATTTCCTGTTTGAGATCATCGATTAAAAGTTCTTGTGGATTTGACAAAAGGTTTTGGGTTCATTGAGGTACTTCTCTTCTCCAGTGATTCTATATAGTCATACATTTGTTGTTGCATTGGGTCTATGCCTGGAGATGTTCTGCTTGGGCTACCTTCAAAATGATGAACAGGAGAATTTTGAGGACTGTGTGCAGAAAAGATGTTAACAGGAGATGGTTTTGGGGTTTCCTCGTCTAAATTTATAAATTATGTCCATTTTGATGATGTTTTCTTTACCAAACCTCGAAGTCTAGAGCTCCTTCTAAGTTGTGGAGGACTTACAATCTCCTCATTTGTGACCTTTTTCTCCTTTCTTATCTTCCTTGTTGCCTTGATCTGCTTCCTGATTTCTGTCAGTTCTTCAGAGATTAACTTTTCATCATCTTTCTGCAATGAAGACTCGGGTCTGTTTTCAATAGCTATACCAGTCTTCTTTCTTCTATTTCTTATGACATTATCTTCTTTAGGTGACTCTGGTGCTTCTTGGAAATGGTTTCTAATAAGGAAATTCTCCCAGGTATCTCCTATGCTTTTTAAATGAAACTCAATCAATATCTTTATCATCCCATGATACAAGGTTGTATCTATGAACTGTATTCTCTTTTGCACATTTGAAGCCATCATTCTTAAACTATTTAGCAGGAAGAAAGGAAGATTGATTTCTCCATTTTCTAAGAAATTCATCAATAAACAAATATGGTAGACATACATGCAACCAAACCTCCCCTCGCAAGTGATAAATTTTTGTAATACCAAGAGCATGTTCCTCCACTTACTTTTAAGAGCTGAAGTGGGAATTCCTTTTTAAAAACAGAGACATCCATACGTGGGTTTTTGAGTATTACTTTCCATGATTCATTGTGGAACTCCTTGTTCTTGAACCATCTTTCACCATGCCTTGGAAGTTCTATAGCCTCGTCCATGAATAACTCAGTCACTGCAAACTTGATATCTCCAATTTCTACCTTTGTGCCATCAAAAGATCGAGCAAAGGATCTTGTAATCTCTTTATGAAAACCATCAAATTTCTCGATGAATTTAAACCATCCAGCTTTCTGCAACATTTCTTTGAGTTGTGGGTATCCTTCCATGTACTTTGCTCCTACCGGTTCTGATCTGACAATTAGCCCCATGCCTTTTATTACGCAGAGTTCTCAACCTTCAGAATTACCGTTCCCGGTTTTATGAAATGAAGTGGCTGCGAATACGGTGAAAGGAACTGCAGGTTTGTATGAAATGAATAGATGGTAGGGGTTCTGGAGACACGTAGACAAGTATGTCATTTCGTAGTCATGACCGTTAATAATCAACGAGGGAGTTAATTATGGATCGTTATGCGACAAAATACGGAGGATGTGGCAGATATGTAGTATGATGGAGATTGCAATCAAATCAAATGATGATTCGTCAAGGAAACATATGAATATCCATATTATATATGCTTTATGTTTTAACCTTGCTATTTAAAATAAATTTTGCACTTTACCTTTTAGAACTTACCCTTTTCGTTTGTTGTTTTCTTTGGTGTTGATCCATAGGTACCCTTTTAGCATATTGGTCTTCAAAACAAGATTCTTCAATTTCCTGCAATCATCATTTGTTTGTAAGCTGTATAATTATGCCAAAACTGTTGAAATGAGATATGGCTGCAGAATCAAATTAGCTGCAGAATGGAATTAGCTGCAAAACATGATAGAGAATGAAGTATGGCTATGGAACATGAATGTGAAATGAAATGGAAATGGAATATGACAATGAAATGGAATATGACAGTGAAATGGAATAAAAGTGGAGTGAGATGGAATGAAACTATGAAATAAAATGAAAATGGGGTGAGATGGAATGAAATGAAATGAATTTGCAAATTATGAACTGCAAATGAATGTAGCTTTATATCGCTACTTATTACAGAAAGGAAATGGAAAATATAGGATGTCAGAAATCTCTGGTTTTCACCCTGTATTTCTGTATAAGTATGCCAATTAATTATTGGTTTTCATACTTCAACATTTATTATTATATTTTTTATGACTTTTCTATTTCATATATATATATATATATATATATATATATATATATATATATATATATATATATATATACTGGAAAAATAAAAGCTTAGTGGAGAAGAAGAATTCTTCTTCACCAACTTCATTTCAGTGTTATCTTGGAAGAATCCTCTCTTGAAATTGGCTTATGATATATCTTCAACTGATGACCATTCACAAGAAGAGGTACCTTTCTTTCATCTATTGTCCCTATTCTCACTGCTCTATTATTAAAAACTTCTTCAATCTCATATGGCCCAAGCCAATGAGTCTGAAATTTTCCTTGAAAATCTTTGAATTTTGAATCGAACAAAAGTGCCCAATACCCTGCTTGAAACTTCTTCTCCTTGATATATTTATCATGCCATTTAGCCCTTTGCTGCTGGACTAAACTGGTTCTTTGAACTGCATCTTGCCTAATTTCATCAAGCTCATTGAGTTGCTCCAATCTATGTTTCTATGCTTTTGATAAATCCAGTCCCAATTGAACTTCCATCTTGAAAGTTTTGATTTGAAACTCTACACGGAACATGACTTACTTCCCATAAACAAGCTCATAGGGAGTATGTCCTATTGTGTTCCTCCATGTAGTTCTGTAGGCCCATAAGGCTTTCAAATGTCAAGGAATCATTCAAACAAGTGCAAGTTACTCATGGATTACTAATGAATTGTATAAAACAGGTCCAAATCTCATGAAAGCCTTATGGGCCTACAAATGTGAAAGTAAATTTCCTGTGACTAAGTAATTGGCAATACCTACAAACCAAGGGGTCTGAGTAGTTACTACAAAAAGATATTCATCGCGAAATTTATCTTCAACTGGAGTGTCATCTTTGATATTTTGAATTCTAGACAAGAAATCAGCAACTGTGTTTTGTTTTCCAGGTCTATCTAGGACAGTGATGTTGAATTCTTGCAGGAGTAACAACCATCTTGTAACTCTGCCATTAGTAATAGGTTTATTCATTAAGTACCTAATTGCAGAGTGATCTGTATGAACAAAGGTTTCATAGCCTGTTATGTAATGTCTGAACTTGTTGATAGCATGAACAACAGCTAAGAATTCCTTTTCAGTTACAGTGTAATTTAACTCAATGGGAGGTACTATGTCCATACTCGATCATGGGGGGAGGATGGCGCATTGGGCTGCAGGTCCTAGGTCATGGTCGCAGGTGCGAGGGCTGCGGCCAATAGGGCCGAGAGCCTAGGGTTTCTTTGTATAGGTAAAGCTCATTTAGGAAGGCGGTTGAACGCAATAGAGGCCAGCGGAAGGATCAGCGGGAGAAGGCATCAGACGAAGACATCTGGCAGGAATCTGAAGGCTCGGTTTGAAACATGGACGGTTAGTCGTTGGATCGTGGACACAGTTTGAAGGCTTCACGTTCTTGGCATCAAAAAACCGCCTAAGACTCAATCTGTCGGTAAACATAGCTGTCGTTCTCTACGTCCAACTGAGGTTTTACCCTGTCACTGAAGACCAAAATGGTTCGTTCCGGCGGTTTTAGGGTCTAAGCAGGCGCATTAATCATGGTTAACCCTAGTGAGGCCGTCGAGCTAGAACCAGAACTAGAAGATATTATGTCGGTGTGGGGAAAGGAGCTAACGGCTCAAAACAATGAACAGTTCTTCAGGTCTAGCGATCACAATGGGTTTTCGAAGCCGAGTCCAGAGCTGCAAGAGTCATGGAACAATAGGACCTCGATCAATTTTCTGGAAGATAGCTTGGGGCTAGTAGGGCAAGGAAACCAGGAGGTCCCTGTTCAATTCAATTTCCATGAATCGAGTGCTCAGAAGAAGGGTTTCCCTCAGGCGGAAGTACTCAGCTTCTCCCAAGTAAGTAATCCAAAACCCCTATCTCCTGCTCGTCCTTATACTGGAGGTCTTGAAGATTTGTCTTCAGCCACGACCCAAAAAATTGGTATTGGCATAGCTCAATTGGTGGGCTCAAATCGGATCTAGGGCCAGTTAAAGAAGGAAAACCGACGACTGTAATGAGATCGTCTATAACAAGGGTTTTGGTAAACCCCAGCGTGATACCTAAGCCAGAGATCACCAAAGCGAAAGCGGGTCGAAGGAAGGATGGCTCGGGAAGCGAAGCAGGAAATCAACCAGAAGAGGAGGGCTTAGAAAAGGGTGTGGACAAAGGAGCAGGGGCCAGGGATGTCGTGGGAGTTACTGATTCAAAGATACCCTCAGGTATAGCGCCAGTAGGCAAAAAGGATTTCTCGCAGCAAACAGAAGCGGCAGATGGGGGGGTTGTCGCTCAAGGAAAGGAAGAGGTTTCAGGCAATAGGCAGGTTGGGGAGAAGAGGAAGAAACAGAAACTAATCAAGAAAAAGACAGAAGCAAATCTTGTTACGGGAGTGGACGTCCAACTAGAGGAAGCCATGGAGGTGGCTGAATGCACATTGGTAGGACGAGCTCGGGGGAAAAAATATTCTGCGAATTTCATTCAAAATTGGGCAGATCAGCAATGGCAGGCAGCCCAAAAAAAATCCTACAAAGTTTCAGTTCTAGCAAAAGGATGGTTCATGATTCAATTCGAAAAGAAGGAAATGGCGGACTGGGTGATGGCGAAAAATTGGGCATTTGGGAACCACCTCGTTCTTTTCAGGCGATGGACGCCACTGTTCGATGCATAGCGAGAAAAGGTAGATCATTCCCGGTATGGGTCCATGCCCCTGGTCTACCTCCTTTTCTATAGGTAGAATCAGTGTTCAGGTCCATTGGTAACATGCTTGGCACTTATCTGGAAACGGATGTCTTTCATTGAAACAAGGAATAAAGCCATGGGTCAATCTTAACCCCGGAGAAGGCCTAGCGGAAAATATAAAAATTCATTATAAAGACCTCATTTTCGATCAGCCATTGGACTATGAACACCTGCCTTTTAGGTGTCACAGATGCCATGAGTATGGACATCTTGCAAGGGACTGCCCTCTGGCTTTTCGCCGCAGGAGGAAACAAAAGAAAGCCGAAGCAGAGGGGGTATCTACAGGAAAGGAGATAGGCCCCAGAAATGTGGCGGTCCAAGTGGAGGACGCCATGGAAGTGGATAGAAACGAGAAAAAGAAGGCTCTGATGCAGGCACATCAGGCCCAGCGTCCGGAATATGGAGAAGGATCTCCTACTGGATCAGGGAATGGTGCTCCGAAAGTCACAAAAGAAGTATCTTAAGGCATCCATGAAGTCACGATGGGTACGCATCTGGACTCTTGTTTTCCTTCAATACCTCCTCCTTTTGAAGAAAAAGATGCATGCTTAAATTCAAATTCGCATAGTCTTTCATCTGTTGAACATTCGTGGGTTGAAACCATCATTGCATCTATACCCAAGATCAATCTGAACTGTGAAGAGGCTCCAAATGATATCGGTGATATAAAAATCTCTCCTTCCAAACCTGTATGCCATTATAACCTACGCTCCCTTGACAAAAGACCGGCTTCTGGAGACCCAATCGGAGGTTTAGGCATGGAGGTACCCCAGATCTCTATGAAGAAGTCGAGGGGACAAAAGTCTTTTTTGTCTAAGGCTCAGGTGAAAGCAAAATTTGATGTGGCGGATGGTAAACAATTGTCGATTCTTGGGGTGCTTAGAGCGGCGAAACCCTGTGGGGATATGTCAAAATGATTGTTCTTTCATGGAATTGCAGGGGTTTAGCCAATAAACCCAAAAAATTAGCTTTGAAGGAGTTGGTACAGCGTTATAACCCAGAAGTGCTCATGCTGCAGGAGCCCTTAGGCAAAAGTTCATAAGTAGTATCATCTATGTGTTCCACTCTCCCGGGGTGGCATTTTCAAGCATTGGATTCAAATGGTCACTCGGGAAGCTTGGCTGTAGGCTTCAAGAAAGGAAGAATGAAACTCATCAATATGTGAGGGATGGATCATGTTTTGGGGATGGAAGCTATGACCCCTGATTTTGACTTCCCTTTGATAATCTTAAATATATACGGGCCATGCCCGGAGAGAGTCTCTTTTTGGAATAACCTTCTGGCTAAAGCAGTGATGAGAAATCAAAATCTGGTGTTAGGAGGAGATTTAAATTTTTCCATTGGGAATGCCGAGTCTTGGGTTCCTTCAACCAGAGAAGACCCTCTATCAGATTTCTTTTTGAATGCCCTTGCTACACATAATCTGATAGATGCAAATATGCTAAAACCGAAACCTTCGTGGAGAAATCGTAGAACAGGTGAAGCTAGAATCGCAAAAAGATTAGACAGGTTTCTTCTAAGTGAAGATCTAGCTTCCAGAATCCCGGTGTTCAGACAGTGGGTAGGAGAGGGGGGGAATTCGGACCACTTCCCAGTCCTACTCGAGTTGTCCAAGCCTCCATTTAAGCCGGCAGCACCATTTAAATTCAACGCTTCATGGATGCAGGAGGAATCTTTCAGAAAACTCTTCAACGAAACTTGGCAACACTCGTGTAGGGATGTGCCAAGGAAGACAAGAGTTTCCTTTTCATGGAAAATTTGAAAAGGCTGAAAAAGGCCACGATGGATTGGGCAAAACAGAGGAAGCAGAAACAAAATGAAGTCTTAAACAATATCAATCTGGAGCTTGGGGAATTGGAAAATCCTAAATCGAATGGTTACAAATCTTAGGAGTCGAAGGAAAGAATATTGATGTTAGAAAAGCAGAGAAGTCAAATTCTTTTGGACAAAGAAGAGGAATGGAGGTTGAAAAGTAGGGCAATTTGGTTAATAGCTGGAGATGAAAATACAAAAAAAATTCACAATTACACAAAAGGGAGGAAGATAATGAATACCATCTGGAAGTTAACAGACAAGGAAGGTAGAGAAGCCAATACTTTTGAATCTCTCTCATATATGGGGAGGAACCAGTTTCAAAATTTATTTTCTGAGCAAGGAGAGACTACATTAGCAGAGGTTATCAAAACAGCCCAATGTTTTCCTCGATATGTGGAGGAGGATGAAGTTGAGGGCTTGCAGGGAGAAGTCACAACTGAAGAAGTGGAGAGTATCATAAAATCTATGGCCAAAGATAAAAGTCCTGGGCCTGACGGGTGGCCTATAGAAATTTTCTAGCATTTCTTTGATCATATAGGCTCAGAATTAACAGAAGTGGTTGAGGAATCCAGAAGAAAAGGTATGGTATATGCGCCTTTTAACTCAACCTTTATAGCCCTTATTCCTAAGAAAGAAAACCCTGAGTTGTTTGAAGATTTCAGGCCCATTTCGTTATGCAACAGCATCTATAAAATTATAGCAAAAGTGATTGTTGTCCGTTTAAAGCCAATCCTGTCCAGATGCATCTCAAACGAATAGTTTGGTTTTCTGGATGGGCGCCAAATTCATGAAGCCATAGGGGTGGCTCAAGAGACAATTCATAGTGTGAAATTGATGAAAGAAAAGGAGCAGTGGCAAAAATCAACCTGTTAAAAGTCTACTACAGAATCAGTTGGACATACCTCCAGATGTTGTTAACACCCCTGGGTTTTAAAATTGACTTTATCAATTGGATTATGGGATGTATCAACAGTGTCAGTTATGCGGTTCTTATAAACAAAGCAACCTCTTCGTTCTTCAAAGGGCAAAGAGGATTAAGACAAGGTTGCCCTTTGTCTCCACTGCTCTTCCTTATGGTAGCAGAAGGGCTGAGCCAGCTTATCCTAAAAGCCAAAAGGGAAGGAATAATTAAAGGCCTGGAGGTTGCAGTCAACTTATGCATTACGCATCTTCTTTTTGTCGACGATATTTTACTCTTCAATAATGGAAACCAGTCAGAAATAAAAGAGATTAAGAAGATTCTTGAGCTCTTCATGAAAGCAATTGGGATGTAAATAAATTATAGGAAATCGCAGCTTATTCTGGAAGGCTTTAATAGACAAGAGGAAAACCAAATTACCTCAGTTCTTCCTTTTGATGTTTATAAGCTTGGGGACCCTTTCAAATATCTGGGGTTTTGGCTGAAACCGGATAATTATAGGAAACAGGACTGGAATTGGTTGGTAGCGAAGATTGAGGCCATAATTTCTCACTGGAGCTATAAGTGGCTTTCCAGAGCAGGAAGGCTAACTTTAATTAAATCAGTCCTTCTAGCAATACCAGTTTACTGGGTTGCGCTGACCTGGGTTCCCAAAGGTATTTTGGAAAAGGTAAGAAGAATCTGTAGCAGATTTCTATGGGCTGGATCAAAGGAGGACTCAATGCTCCCCTGGATCGCCTGGGAGAAAGTGGCAAGGCCAAAAGAATGGGGAGGGTGGGGAATAAAAGACATCAAAGCTTTTGGATCCTCCCTGGCGGCAAAATCGAGGTGGAGAATCATCAACAAGGAAAACCTCTGGACGAAAGTGGTGAAACAGAAATACATTGACCCACTCCTCTTGAGGATTGGATAAGGAACCCAGAAAAAAAAGGAGGAAATGTGTCGATAGTCTGGAGGGCAACCATAGATGCCTTCAAAATTATTGAACAAGGATTATCCTAGTAGATTGGAAACGGTGAAAATATTCAAATTGGAAGGGACCCCTGGGTGGGGTGTAATGAGAATTTTGCTTTGCCCCCGGGCCTGATTAGGCATCTCGAGTCCAAAGGAATTCTTTTCCTAAATCAGGCAGGAACAATCGGTCACTCAACCATTTGGGACAAGCTTGGAAATCAGGAGAGGAATTGGACCTTCATCCCTATTGGTGGAATATGATTGGAAGGTCTACATTCAAGAACTTTCCAGATCAAATGTAAGGTTTAAAGACAAACTAGATCAGCTGGTATGGGCTCACGCTGATTATGGAATCTATTCCCCAAAATTTGGATACAAGTTCCTCATGACGAAAAAAGGCTAGGGAGATCCGGAATGGTGGGCAAAGTCAATATGGAAGTTAAAGTGCCCTGCTAAAGCAAAACTGTTCTTCTGGTGTATTTTAAAAGGAAAAGTCCTACATGGGACATTCTGCAATCCAGATTTAAATCAGGGCCAGGAAGATGTGCTATGTACAAAAATGACTCTGAAACTATAACGAACCTTTTTCTTGGTTGTCCTGTAGTTAACAAAGTATGGATGGAGGTTGAGAAGTTTATTCATTTACCAATACCCTGGGAAGGGGAAAATATCTCTGAAGCTTGGCACAAATGGTGGCACTTAAATTCAATTCGGAAATTGAGAAATCTGCCTCCTATTATCTGTTGGGGCATTTGGATTGCAAGGAACAGATTCATTTTTCAGGACAAGGAAACCACTGTGGAATCAATTGCCATTCAGTGTACATCAATTTATTCAAATATACCGGATTCAGAGGAAGAAAGGATGCCCAGACAGGTTAGAGAAGAAAAGATCAAGGAAGGAGTGCCATGGGCTTACTTTGATGGAGCCCCACAAAATAACAAAGATGGAGCAGGTCTAATCATCCATATAAACGAAAGACATTCTCTAAAAGCTTCTATAGGATTAGGCAGTGGCTCAAATAATTTTGCAGAATTATCTGCTCTTAAGATTCTCCTATGTTGGCTGATTCACAGGAACATCTTCACAGTTCAGATTTTTGGGGATTCATTAAATGTTATCAAATGGGCAAATGATCAAAGCAGATGTCAAAATTATATTTGTATCCTTTATTAGAAGATATTCAGTATTTAAAATTATCTTTTAATGTCTTCTCTATTCATCACATCTACAGGGAACGCAACGACGCTGCAGACAAGCTTTCCAAAGAAGGTCTACAACAAGATTTGGGCCGCTGGAGAATAGTGGAGGAAAACAATGGAGGCATCCACTTCTCGGACCAGCCTCCTTATATATAGTTTGCATGCTCCTGGCACTTAGCAGAACTGGTCATACTAGCTTCTTTTTGTACACAGCTGAAAAGTCTGCTTTCTTAAATCTGTTTTGGTCTTTTATGCTAGTGCTACGCATTCTTTATCGTCTTGGGTTGTCTTTCTCGATAGAGGAGACTCGGGGAAAGATGCCAGAAAATGTTTTTGTTACCATAATATTAAATATAAGGAAACTGTTGACTCTTTTTGATAGCAGCTGTTTTCCTCTCTAGAAGAGGCTCTGCTTACACTCAGAATTGATCCACCTCTCTAAACTGAAGGAAGGTAAAATAGCCTTCCAGCAGATATTATGATGCTCTATCATACAGCAAAAGAAAGTTGCAGCATGTATATGTAACTTTTTATCATGGTTATAAAAAGTTCATTTTTTTCTTTGGAAAAAATTTAACTCAATGGGAGTCAAATTCTTGCTTGTGTAATAGATGGCATAAGGGATCAAATCTTTTTGTCCTGATACAACTCCCAGAGCTGTATCTGAAGCATCTGTTGAAATATGAAAAGGTAGTTTCCAATTTGGACCTCTTAAGATGGGTGCTTCAGAAATTTTTGTTTTTAAAGTCTCAAATGCCAACTAACAATTAGGATTCCAATTAAATTCACAATCTTTGGTGAGTAATTTGAAGAGTGGGATGCTAGTTTAGTGAAATTTTCTATAAACCTTCTATAGTATCCTGTGAATCCTAGAAAACTTCTAACATCCTTTTCACAACTTGGAATTGATAGTTTAGAGATGACTTCAACTTTAGATTTATCAACCTTAATTCCATCTCCTAAAATGTGATGTCCTAAAACAACCCCTTCTGTAAACATCATAAAACATTTTTCATGGCTTAGTGAAAAGTTTGCTTCCTTACATCTTTTAAGAACTTTTTCCAAATTTTCTAAAGCTTTTTCAAATGTATTCCCATAAACTATAAAGTCATCCATATACACCTCTATACAATCATGTATTAGATCAAAAAAAAATCTTAGTACTGCTCTTTGGAATGTTGCAAGTGCATTGCACAATCCAAAAGGAAGTACTCGGTAGGCATAAGTTCCCCATGAACAGGTGAATGTGGTTTTATCTTGATTTTCAAGTGCTACCTGAATTTGATTGTAACCACTAAAACCATCCAAAAATGAGAAATATTTCTTACTTGCTAGTGTATCTAACACTTGATCTATAAAGGGCAAAGGAAAATGATCTTTTAGGGTAGCTTTATTCAATTCTCGATAATCAATACATACCCTCCATTTACCATTCTTTTTAGGCACAATCACTACAGGAGAAACCCACTAGCTGTCTAAAATTGGGTAAATGAAGTTTACATTCAGCAATTTTTGCAACTCCTCTTTCATAATTTCCCTAAGATTTGGATTCATCCTTCTTTAAGGTTGTTTATAGGTTTGCAATTTTCCTCAATGTAGATGTGTGTATACAAGTCTTAGGACTAATTCCTTTCATGTCAGTGTATTCCCATGCATATGCAGAAGAATATTGTTGTAATATTTTGATTAGCTTTTCATGTTGTAATTTTTCCAAGTAATTGTTTATGTTCAATGTTTTTCCTGGAAAGATTTCAACTGTAGAACTACCAAATTCTTCCATAGAATAAAGAAACATCTGCCTAGATGACAAATATTCAATGTTGGATTTTTCTTGAAATTGATCATGTTCATATTCTGCAAATGATTCCAAATTTTCCATTGTATTTAAGATTTGACTATCTTCACTAATGGTTGAAATAGTAAAGAGAGGTTGAATATCATTTTCATCATCAATCCATTCTTTGTCATCTATCTTTGTGATTGTTCTTGCTGGTATAGAGTGAATTTCTTACTTGAGTTACCATTAGAGATATACATATCACCAGATCTACAGCTAATGAAAGCATCAGTTGTAGTCAGCCAAGGTCTTCCTAATATAAGTGGATGTCCTCCTAGATTGTTCTTAGGGGTTAAGATCATAAAATCAACAAGGTACTCCCAAGAGTCTAAGGACACTGAAATATCTTCTAACACACCATCTGGTTTGATTATAGATCTATCTACCAATTGCAGTAATGTAGGTGCATAAAGAAGATTAGGAAGCTTGAGTTGTTCCATGGTTTGTTTGCTCATGATGTTTATTGCTGCTCCTAAATCAATCAATGTATTCGGAATTTCAACTCCATTGATATGTGTTTTTACAACTGGACTTCCTGGATCTACATATTTTTGTCTAGCAATTTTTCCCATCATTATGTCTGCTATTTTTCCTGCCAGCGGAATTCTTTTTGTTTCTTTTGTTTTTCTTCCTGGTTTCTTCATACTCAACTCCTTTATTGTTTTAGCTAGAATTGGAATCTCCTTAATGGCTTGTAACAAAGGGATTTTGATACAGAAATTTTTCAATTCATCTAGAAAATCATAATTAGGCAACATAATATGCTTTTCTACCCCTTTATCAACTTGTAATCTTTCAGGAAAAGGAGGTGTAGAAGTAGATACTGGTGGTTGCTCTATGATAGGAATTGAGTTTATTGTTTCTTTCTGATTTTCATTTTCAGTGTTCTAGTTTTGAAGAGATGTTCCTTCAAAACTTTATTTGGTTGTAGAGAATCTTCCTCAAAATTGTCATGTTCTTGAATAACTACATAAAGCTTTTTTCTTTTCTAATATCCTACCAGATCTCAATTGGACATCATTGAGATCTAGAGGAGTGATCATATAAGTTGGAAATTGCTACCCTTCCACCATATAGGTATTCTGAGGATTTTTATTGTTGGGGTTTGGTAATGGTTGGGCAGGTAACTGATTTGGTCTCTGTGGGAATGGTGGTGAAAGTTGAGGATTCTAGTTTTGAAGTTGGGGCTCTTGATTTTGTTGAGGAATTTGTTGGGAGGATAGTTTGGATATGATGGAGGATATTGATAGTATTGAGAGAATCTTCCATAGGGATTTTGAACTCCTTGAGCCCAAGGTTGAGATTGAGATTGAGATTGAGGCCAAGGTTGTTGCCAAGAATCCGGTTTGGTGAGGGCTGAATATACATATGGTTGTTAAAACCCTGGTTTTGCGGCCCTTGCCAAGATCTTCTAGAGACAAAGCAAAGAGATTCTGTTGGATTTGAAATTGCTTCCTCTTGAAAAACAGCCTTAAGACCAGGAATTGAAGGACAACTTTTGGTCTCATGGTTTTCTGAACAAATCACACAAGTCTCTATGATTTTTGCATCCAAAAGGCATTCTCTTAAAGAATGCTTCTTTCTGCATTTGGGATAGAAAATAACTAAAGCGTCAGTCTCGGCTTTCTGCTTGTTTTGTAACTTAAGGGTGTCTATCTGTTCACTAAGGCTCCCTAGAATATCTGTTTTAAATTCATCAAACATGTTTCCAATTTCTGCCCTACTCATTGATCCAGTTGTAGATTTATTCACTCTAACAAGAGAGGGATCTCTTGGACCTTTCCCAGTTTTGGATTTTCCTCTTGAGAGATGAACACATAATTCTCTAATGTCACTTAATGGGAGTTGAGAGATATCTCCCTTCCCCATCATGTTAAAGATGTCTATCCACTCATCTCTAATGGCTTTTAATAAAAGATCTTTTAAAGTATCTTGATCTAAGTTATCCATTTTTGCTCTTTTTAAGTTATAGTTGAATCTTTCAATTAAATCCTCCAAATTTTCATCCTCTCTTTGCATCATTTTAAACACTTCATCTTTGTGATTGATAGGCATGCAATAATCCAAATACCTGTCCAAAAATACATTCCTCATGTCATTCCATGTTCTAAGAGACTGAGTGACCAATCCCATGAACCATTTTAAAGCAGCTCCTTTCAATGTTGAAGGAAACAATTTGAGTTTTTGAGAGTCTTGTAAATAATCATAAATTCTGCACAAGACTTCAAATTCAAATAAAAAGATTTCAGAATCTTCACTTTTTAATCCATGAAAATTTGGGAGGACAGAAGGTGAGATATTTTTCATTGTGGCACATGTTTCTTCATCAACTATAGGGAATCCAAAAGAACTATCAACTTCCCTATTTCCTCTACCTCTTCTACCTCCTCCTCCTCCAAATAGTGTAAATTCTCCATTCAGAACTCCCTCTCCTTCTTTTCTTCCTGCCATTATAGATTCTTCAGGGTTAATATAAGATTCAACCTGCAAGGTTAATTGCTCTTCCTCTGTTTCCTCTATCAATGGTATGTGGAAGATAGGTTCTACTTCTTCCTCTCCTCTAGGAATTTCTAATTCTTCAACTAAAATATGTTCCCCTGTAGAGGTGAAAAAGGCTACTCCTTCTGTTGGAGATCCAAGGTTTTCTTCCTCTAGGATTGCCTTAGTAGATGAAGTAGGAGATCCTCTTAATTGGATTTCTGACCTTAGAACTTCAGGAAGTCTATGGCTAGTGAAATGTGGAATATGAGTTTTAGATGGAGGTGTGTCTCTTCTTAGTCTTGGTGGAGTAAGTGGTGTTGTAGGAATTAAACTCTTGCCTCTAGCTATGAATCTACCCCTAGAGTCTCTTTCTCTACGCATATCATTTTTTTTTATGTAAGAAATGAAGTTACCTAATTACACTTCCCCGACAATGACGCCAAAATGTTTAGTCAATTTAGTGCCCTAAATTGCTTGCATAAATTATCAACCGAGGTTTGTAAGCTGATGAAGTGTGGTGCACTATATGTGCTTAGTTAACCTTTTTCTTACTTCGTTGTTTCGTATTTTATGTTGTTTTTGGGGGGTTTCTGTTCTTTGATGTCAAAGAATGTGCAACCTGAAACTATGAGAAAATTTAAGTGAATCTAATGAATTTTAAAGGAAAGGAAATGTTCCTAAGTTAATCTAATTTCCTAAAAATGGACCAAGAACTATTTGCTAGTTAGAACCTAATAAAAATAGAGCATCTATCTCATCTTACCATTAGTCCTAATTTATGGATCTAATTCTTAAAACCAAGAATGAAATTGGTGCAGAATGTAACTCAGTAATTGCATTCATTAAACATTCAACTATTCAATTTTGGAATATGATTAAAACAATCTCCTTGAAATGATTTTTTGGAATATCAGTGATGCAACTAAGTGAGGTTCTGAAAGCAAAAAGGTAGAAGCAAGTAAAACTAACTGTAAACAACTAATGTATTTTTTACTTTCTCCAACATTCAAATGTGAAGCATTACCCTCTTAAAGTGTTGTGCAAGAAATCAATTATACCTTAGTTCCTAAGTTCCTAGGAAAATAACAATGTACTGAGTAAATTCAATCACTATATGAATTAGACATTTAACCAGTTAGTTTAGGATCATCATCATCTTGAAATGGCTTTTGCAAACATCTATTAACACAGCTAATTGACAATTATGTTCTAAGAAAATGAATGATAAAACAGTGAAAAAAACTAAGCAACTGTGTATTCTTATTACTTCAATCTTAATTCAGTTTGGAAACATAGTCGTTTTTCTCCACAAAAAATCTTAGAAGAACAAGGTTGCACAGTTGTGATTCATCATGATGCTATTGATTAAAAACTGAAATGAAATATCATCCTAATTTAGAAAACATATTTGCTAAAAACAGAGTAATGGAAATTGAACTAAAAACAAATGAAAAACCTCCTTCAGTGCAAGGGCCCTCTGCAACTGATGTGGCTGGAATGCTAGCTAGTTAAGGATGCACTTTAAACAATCATTGGCAACACGAAATTTGTATTATGAACAAAACAAAGTTTGAATACAAAGTATCAACAAAAAGCCTTAACACGTAATTCCTTCTAACTTCTAACTACTTCTCAGTTCCATGCAACCGATATTTATAAGAAAATAACATAACTGTTTATGAGATAAAATTGCTACAGATGGCTAATTCAAATTAAATCTAACATCACTGTTTATGAGAAAAACTTGCTACAGGTGGCTAATTCGAAATACAATAGGACTATTTAAACTTTTGATCAGCTACAGGTGGTTAATTCGAATTAAATCTGCAACAGAACTGTTAGACTCTTGATTAGCTACGAAAGAGCAAATCAAGAGTCCTACTGCTTCCAGATAATGTACTTTGACTCCATCTTTGACCATGACCTTAGGCTTGCTTTTTCCGTCAATCTAGACCGAGTGAATAGGATAAAATCCATGTGGAGATGATTCTAGAAATGCCCATGTGGCCCAATTCTTCATTTGACACCTGGAACCTACCAAACCATGAGAGTAGCTACGGAATCCACAATTAGCTACAGAATCAGCTGCGTTCTGTAACTAATTTGCAAAAATCTATTCAAATAGCAAGAACATGAAAATATAATATGGTGATCATTTTAATGCTTTCCTTAAGACAAAACCTAGCATTTATCATTGATTGGGTATGTAGCCTTATGAGAAAGTGAGGGAAAAAGGTGAGAAAAAAATGTCAAGGAGAGGGTAATTTTGAGGTTCAATAGGAAAATCCACGCTTTTCCCGAAATTGGGACATTGTATGGCGTTGCAAAGTCATCAAGCAACAGTAGGTTGCTGGCATTTTTGAAGTAGAGGTTGATGTTCTTAATGGAGACAGGCGCAAGGTAGTTGGATTTGAAGAGCATGAGATTGTTGTTGCTCGTGAGGGCTTTATTAGGTGAATGGCCACATGAGGGTGAAGTTGGACCCTCTAGGGTTGGAGAAGAGAGAGACTCTACTAGATCAAATCTAGCACTAGGCGCAAAGCCAACAAGGCTAGCATTGGGCCAGTAATAAAGCGCATAGCAAGAACGTGAGGAGCCATTGGGCCAAGGGAGTGGACAACCGTGGACAAGCCACGTGCAAGATAACCATATCAATGTTATTAGGGCAGAGAAAGGAGCCAAATCCACTGAAATAATCAGGCGTTGAAGTTGGGACACAAACGTGGCAGTTATCGGTAGCGTCAAGCCACAAGGATACCCAACCGACAAGAAGTCAAAGCCAACAAAGCCACAAGTTGACATTTACAGTAGGTCTGACAACAACCGCGAGATCATGTAGGGGATCTGCCACGACAGGCCTGAGCCAGTAGTGGTCGATAGAGTATGGTACGAAGGGAAGCACTAGTAGGGTCTGCCATCAGGATTGGCAAAGGCAACCTCAGAGGGAGAGAGGAAGACCGTACCAGTTGGGGGATTGGCAGTGGATTATTTCATGGGTGTCTCAAATGACTGTGACAGACCCACGAAGGAGATCTTTGCAAATCTATAAATCATCAATTTTCTTGTGAGCACTAAAAGGATTTAGTACAGGGGCCACAAGGAGGAAGTAGAATAGTGACAGAGAAAAAGAAGTGGGAAGCTTTAAAGGTTAAGCTGCTAAGAAAGAGTCAACTTTCAGGTTTAGGTGGGGAGAAGCAATCAGCAAATTTCTCAAGAAGGTTTGTCAAGAAGGTCTCTTAGAATGAGATGACCTCACAGGATGTTCGGAAGCACAAGGCTTCTAGGAAGCAGAAAAAAGGGAGTAAGCCTTTGAGGTTGTTTCCAGACTAAGGGAAGGTTTACAGTTTAGAGGGAGCATCCATGGCAACGAATGCAGTTCCAAGATCAAATCCAGTTCCAGGGGGCAGAAGTACCTCTCTCGCTAAGAGGGAGTGTTGATATTTGTAGCTCATGTAGATACTTTTACACAAGCCTAAGTGTCTAGGCGAGTAAGAAGTCGCCCTGGATATCCTTAAGACACTTGCTCAAATATGAACAAGTTGTTAATATAATTTAGCCTAGGTTCAGCTTAGGGAAAACACATAATTATTAGGTTAGCTAATTGAGCTAAAGTAAACTTACAAAAAATGAAGTAAAGTACTTTAGTGACTGTGTTTCAGTCTCAATCATTGATCTGAAGTGAGGTGAGATCCAATCTCAGTCATCAATCACTTTGGAAGTTAAAGTTATGGATTTAACTCAATATAGAGTTATAAAAGCAAGGCTAAAGAGAGGATAAGACAAACCATACAGCGCCACTAGCCTTTGAGAGAGATTTTCTCAAGGAGTTTGATACTCTAATGTGTTGGGTTTGAGGAAGTTGCAAGTGGGATGAAACATCAGAGATCCAAATTAGCCAAGGAGATCAAGGATCGATCTAAGGTTTGATCTGCTCGATCAGATCCAAAGCATTGCATATCTATAATTTTCTCAATTGGGCTATTATCCTACGACGAGTGCCCAAATAAGTTCAAAATTTTAATGAAGAATTGTTGATTGGGCATAATCTATTTGTGTCATTGTGATTGAGATTGGTTGTATGATGTTAGCTTTCACTAATTGTGTTAAAAATCTAATTGTGCATATATTTAGTAGATCTGCAATCTACTAGGTTAATGAATTGTCAGTGTTAGATTCAAGGAAAAATTAACACTATCAACATTTTACCATAAAATATTTGTATTGTCTAAGTACTTCGTTTGTTATCTTATGTCATTATTTATATGCAATTAATAGTTTATTCAAGCTCGTAAATACAACAGATAATGCTACAGATAAACACTATCCTATGGCTAGGATATGGCTAATTTTTTTTCCATTTTCCTTTCCATAGAGAGAAAAGGAAAAGGTAATATGAGATATTGCATTCCCATAATAAATTTGAGTTGATTGATATCATTTAAATATTTGGACTTCCTCTGTTCTTCCAAACAAAGTCAACGAAGATTTGAAGCCATCTGATACACATTGAATTGATGTGTATCTACAGAGGCTAACACTGTTTTCACCTATTGGACACCTAATCTGTTAGGGTTGGTGCGGAGAATTTCCAACAGTTGTAGAAGTCCATAAGACCTCTTGGAAGATGAAAAACAAGGGTTAGAACAAAAATCTCAGACATGCAAGAAGAAATAACACACATGCAACATTATATGCTTTCCTCTCATTGCATTCAAAAAGTTGTATGCTTCCTCCAACTGACCATAATTAGGAGCTAACTTTTGTTTGTGATGGTCCTTGAATAATTCTCTTGCTTCTTGTATTTTACCTTGAGGTGTAAGTCAACTAATGAGAGAGTTGTATGGAACAATATTTGGTGCAAACCCTTATCTTTCCAACATTTTTGAAGATTCTAAAAACATCTCTGTTTTGACATCTGGAATTCCTTGTAATCCCATATTGAATTTTCACCAATGTTGTAATGTCAAGGGCTTACCCTTTAGCATCCTCGTATATGTGTTTTATGATCTAGTACAAGTTTTGATGAAGTTCCAATGTTGTTGCCAATTGGTAGGTTTATGATACAATGGAAGTCTTCATGGATGGAACACCCTCTTCCCAAGTATATATGGATGCAATAAACAAGTTTTCCACACAACTAAAAGATGAACGACATTCCATTCAATTGTTAATCCAACTCAATATCCATGTCATCTTTAACTTCTTCTGCACTGCTTGAAACAGATAACATTTCCTCAAGCACATTAGAAAATCAACTTACATAACATATCCATACAAAGCATTGTTATATGGATCAATCCATCTCTTGCGTCATGAGATACCTTCTTGCCCCTGCTTTCCTTGTTCTTGTATTAAAGTTGGGCTTAAAGTTGATTTTAATAAAAATATTAATTGCATCGGTGGACCTCTTAGAATTTACATTTCACCTTATGAATGGACCCAATAGAAAATTCTTTCAAATGACAAAACAGGTGTTCCTTGGCTACAATGTGGGGAAGTTGGTTGGCTGGAAGATATGTCAATAAAGCCTCTAAGAGGCAAGAAATGTTTGAAGTCAGAAAAAAGGACTCTTTCTTGAGTGAAACTTGGTGGAAGTGCAATTGAACCATATTTCATAATGAGTTTAGAATGAGTTCCAGCTTCTCGAGTCTATCTCTTGGAATCTGAAGGAGGATTTTTACTCTTGAAACAGTGTAGCCCAGTCAACTTTGTATTGGAGCACTCAACCTTGAAGATGTTTTAACAATTAGTGCATTGAGCATGCACTACCACGTCATGTTCTTCTATTTTTTACTTTTCTTGTTTCCTTCTCCAAACTTCGATGGACTTTTCAAATAAATTGTGTTCTTTGATTTGTTTGGGAACCCATTTCATGTTGCTTCTGCGGTCCCATGCTATATGACCAATATTGTAACATTGATAGCATTCTATATTGAACTTAAATGGTAGAGTAGTTGATCTAAGATAGTCTTTGTAGTCATTCTTGTAGTATGCTCTACAATCTCTAGCTTTTTGACCAAAGTTAGTGCAATAATAACAATAACAAAGAAATAAGCTTTGATACCTCGATGAGTAGCACTCTTTTGACGATCTAGTGAAGTTGTTTTGTCTTGGAGAAGGCTTAGACCTTTGTTGGTCCATATCACTGCTTTCCTCAAGTGTGTTCGCATGGCTTCTTGGAGAAATAGTTCTTTTAAAATCATCTTAATTTCCTTTCTTGGGACTAGAGCTCTCAAGGATATGGTTCTCAAGTGTCTTAGGGCATTCATCATTTTTGCATGAAGTCTCAACTGTATAGCCAAGACCTGCTTTATCAAATGGAGACCTTTGACAACTAAGGATGTTATCTAATAATTGTGTACTCTTCATATCCTTGTGTAGTTTGTCAACTCCGTTTCTCAAAGAGACAATCTCTCCTTCAAACCTCTCACAATCTTCTTTTTTCTTTATTAGTTGGATCTTCAGTACTTCTTCTACTTTCTTTGCTTCTTCTAGCTGAACTTTTAGGGAGTTGACTTCTTCTTTGTGTCTCCTTTCTTGTTGGTGTAATTTTGCTTCAAGCTTACTAAAGTCCTTAGATATTTCTTCTTCTTAAAGCCTTAAGCGAACAACTTCTTCCTTTCTACGATCAAGGTCTTGATCATTTTCCTCAAGCTCTTTATTTTCTTTTCTCACTATTTATTTCTTCTAGAGCAGTCATTAGTTTTGCTTCAAGATTTACTTCAACCTTTTCTTCAATGTCTTTTTCATCTTCATTTTCTTTATGCTCTTGGTGCCTTCATCTACTTCCTTTGATTCATGATCATCCTTGTGTTCTTGTTCCACATACTCTAGTTGCAGGCACAAAGCCAGATTCTTCATAGACCTTTTGTAGTTTTTCCCAAAGTCTTTTTGCTGGAGAACATTAACCCACCTTGCCTTTTATAAAATCTAATAGACCACTCAAAATTGCTTCCATTGCTTTTGTATTGTATTTTTTTTATTCATGTGTAGTTGTGTCTCCAATAACAACTGATTCCCGTACTTCACAGCCAAGAGCCATAAAAAGGAACTACATTTTGTTGCTCCACGACAGATAATTTGTTCCATCCAACAGTGGAGCTTTGCCAACCTACTTACATCTGTTTTCACAACTACAGAGGAGATATCTTCAGAAGGTTTGGAGCCTTTCTTTCTCAATTTTTCCATTTGTGTTCTTAGGATCTACCTTCCAACTGTTAGGTTGTGCTTGAAGGTATTGGCTCTAATACCAATTGTCGGAAATGCTGGGGGGTGAATCAGTGTTTCTTTACAATAATTATATTATCCCAATTGAGATCATTAATTAAACCAAAACACAAGATGTACAACAAGAAAATAATTTTACTAATAAGAATGATGACTACAATTCTCTTACAAACAACTAGCCTCCAACCTGTACAACAAATTCTTCAAATTCTCCAAGGCTCCAAGCTTGGGTGAGAACTCCAATCCTCACTACAAATCCAAGCTCCAACTTGGTCTACTTGAGAACTCCAATCCTCAACCTCAATCCAGGTTCCAACCTAGTTATTCACAAGGCTCCAACCCTGTGTGAGGACTCCAATCCTCTAGGGCTCCAACCCTCTCAATTCAATTCAATTCTTCAAGATAACTACAATGCTTCTTCAAGACTTCCAAAGGCTTCAAGGATGTCTCCAAGGGGTCTTTAAGATCAGCTTCAACAAATAGATCAGTTCAATGTCTGCAAGGGGTCTCCAAAACCACTTCTATAGATGTCTTCATAGTTCCTCTAAAAAGGGTGCTCCAAGATCTCCTTCACAACTGCTTCAGGATGTCTTCCAAATGAGTCTTCTAAGGTTTCTCAAACAAAGGTTTTAGGTCTGCTTTAGTAAAGCTTCAATAAGGCTGCTTCAGTAGCCCAAGTTCTGTCCAAGAAAAGGTTTATATTTTGTTCCAAACGAGGCTTTAAATAATGCTTCAATAGTTGTCCAATGAAAGAACCAACAAGTCTTCAATCAATGCTTCACAGAAATGCTCCAAGCAATGCTTCAGAAGACTGTTGCAATGGCTGCTTCAAGATTTGCTCCAAGGATGCTTCAGGGTCTGCTACTAGAATATCTTCAAAATGTCTTCAACAAATCTCTATTAAGGCTTCCTTAAGAGGTGAAGGTTGGCTCAAGAATAAGACCAGGATCTTACACCAGCTCAACAAATTATCTTCTTAAGGATACCCCCTATTTCTCTTCCTTGTATTTTCTGCTTAGCCCACAAGGATCTCAATCCTGAGGTCAATATTCAACCCTAACATTCCAATCACGGATGCCTCAACTTGTAGCCCTGAACTCGCATACAACAGGCCTTAATTCCTTCGTTGTTCCTTTGGTAATCTCAGTCCTTGCTTGTCTTCGTTTCTAGCTCAAAGAGAGTGTCTCGGCCCTACCTTAAACAGAAGCAAAAACTCTACTCAACAAAGACTGCTCCAAGGCCAAATAGGTCTGCTCAAGAGGTTTACAAGGTCTGCTCCAAAACCTAGTAAGTCTGCTCAACAAGACTTGATCCAATAAGCAAAATTCTGCTCCACAAAAACGAGTTCTGTTCAAGAAATTTGTCTCTGGACTGAGGCACAAAAAGAGACGAAATTTGAGGTCTCCACAGGTCTGAACAAGGGTCGAAACAGAGATCTGCACTGGCCTCGGACCCGAGCTATAGAGGCCTGAAAAAAGGTTTGCTATAGGTCTGAATTATGTTCAGAATTTACCTCGGGGCCAAGTTACAGATATTCTTCTAGGGCTGACGTTGCAGACTGTCAAGAGGTCAAGTTTTGTGGCACAGAGAGGTTTGTTACAAAGGCCAAAATCTATGCTTTTGAGAGGTCTGCTCCAAGTGCTTTAGTTACAGTCTTCAGGGGCCAAAATCTCTTCACTAAACAAGGCAACAAATCCAGCAAACAAATGTCTCCAAAACATAACAGAGATATACCAAAAAGTGATCCAAACAATCATAGAAAACCAGACGTAACAGTCATGAGAAACTTGTTCTCTTCTCTTTAAGTTCATGAGATATGAACTTGTCTTTCTTGCTCCAGGTCTGAGTTCCTTATCCTTGTTTTTCTTGGCCAAATTGGATGGATGAAATGGGCGAGCATAACTCCTATTTATACTTGTTCAACCATAATTTGAAGAGACACGTCCATTGGAGAGGGGTCAAACTCACTTCATGTAGACCGACTTATGTAGGCTTGAGAAAATATGGGTCTTCAACTTGTAAATTCATTTTCTCTCCAACGAAGAGGAGTTAGGGGGCAATTAAATACTTATTTGAAAGGTCTTGATGTCCTCTTCTTTTCTTTCTTACTATGACATTGCTGGTACCTACTAGAAGCATACAAGGCTCATGAACTCACGAGCTGGCAGGATACTTCTGCTTTGATACCACTGTAAGGTCCTCGGGTAATTTTTTGTAGTAAATATGCCCTAGTGTTTCTTAGGATACTAGGGGTTTTCAACAAAATTTCTTGGAGCAGTTAATTTAACATAATCAATGTACCCTTCAATGAACAGAATTGACTTCTCAATAGAACAATAAAATCAGCAGAGAAATGTTACAATAGATCCAATCCTTCAATAACGCAGTAAACCAATCAATAATATGAAAGTTCAGCAGATCCGCATCAATCCAATGTTATTGTTCTACACAGTATGAACTTCGTATAGTAATCATAGTAATACAGATCAACTTCCAACACTGTAAAATCTAAGCGATGATAAACCTAGTCTACCTCAACCCCACGATTTATTTTTGCTTTTAATGTGTTATGTATGTGACTTTATAAGCGCCCACATACTGTGATAAACCCTGGTCTGCTACAGGAGTCGAGTCTCAGGAAACTCGGTCTACGGAAGAGTCCTCTGGAACGCTTTGGTCTGTGGCAAATTTGTGGTCTTTTTCAGGAGCTGAACCTCAGGGACTCTGATCTGCAGAAGAATCATTCCAGAAAGGACGCAGTAAATACACTCGGACTGCCCAGGACGCCTCAAGACCAGTCTCGTGAGGCTTATCCTTGCTCAGAATTCGGGCAACTTGCCCAAAACAACGTTGTCGTGCCACAAAGCTTGTTTACTGTCAATAGAAAATCCGAGGATTGCCACAAAGAAATTCGAGTATAATCCTTCGCTAGACTTCAGCAATTCAAACCTTCATCATAGACTTGATTTCAGAATAAGATAAGAAAGATAAAAATGACTTGATTTCAGAATAAGATAAGAAAGATAAAAATGCAAAGAGATTTTACAAACTAGGGTGGAATCTTGCACCACTGAAATTGATAGGAGAGAAGGGGTCTTAAATCCTCAGAGCTATAGCTCAAGAAACAAGAGATCTGATCCACAATTCAGGATGTCTCATTTGATCTCAACCCTCTTCTATTTAAATATTTTCCATGGGCTCCAACAATGTGAGGGGTTTTGTGTGCAATCCCTAATTTTTACCTCAACAGCAGATGCTTTTCTATTTTAGTTTCAAAATTCCCTTCTTTATCATGCTTTTCTGTACTGGTTACAAAACATAGATAGTTATTTAGTTAACTTAGATAATCTGTTTTTCATCCTAGCTGACTATAAGAGCATATAAGACAATATGTGGATTATTGACTATTTTAGAACATCTTAGATTTTTTTTGGACTCTTATATTCCTCATATAATATATTGAAGCTTTTTCGTTCTGAAAAAAAAACCTAATTCCGCACCAGCCAAACCAATTTTTGCCCAGTGTTGCTACAACATTGGAAAATTTGGATTTTTACAAGACTATAACCTACAGGGTCGGATAGGCGATTTTGTTCTCCATAAACCCATAATTTGGAGAGGATATTACAGGACTGCTTAGCTTAAGAATTGTTTCATGGATTTGTTGGAAGTTGAATTCAATTTACTTTTCTACACATGCAAAGTAACTCGATTTGTTGGTAGTTGGATTCAATTTACTTATCTACCCATGCAAAGTAACTCGATTTGTTGGTAGTTGACTCTTATATTCCTCATATAATAGGAATATAATATATTGAAGCTTTTTCATTCTGAAAAAAAAAACCTAATTCCGCGCCAGCCAAACCAATTTTTGCCCAGTGTTGCCACAACATTGGAAAATTTGGATTTTTACAAGACTATAACCTACAGGGTCGGATAGGCGATTTTGTTCTCCATAAACCCATAATTTGGAGAGGATATTACAGGACTGCTTAGCTTAAGAATTGTTTCATGGATTTGTTGGAAGTTGAATTCAATTTACTTTTCTACACATGCAAAGTAACTCGATTTGTTGGTAGTTGGATTCAATTTACTTATCTACCCATGCAAAGTAACTCGATTTGTTGGTAGTTGACTTCAATTTACTTATCTACACATGCAAAGTAACTCTTGAGTTGCTTTAAACTAACAAACCTTTAGTTTTTTTTCGGAAGCGCTTTACAGGAACATGGCCTGCGAGACTGCATTGGAAAGATCAGACTTCCTTTGAGTAACTGCAAATTTAGAAGGGTATCTATTCCACCAAATTTGCTTGACACGGCCCTTTCTCTCTGAACCTCGTGCTCTATGTGTGGAGCAAACGACAGATAGGATGGGAACTTGGTGTATGGCTTAACACTGCGTTGACTTCACCAGTGAACCAATGTCCCATTGGCAGCCGACAGATATTTTATGAGATTAATATGAGAATCAGGTCACGCAAAACAGCCCTAAGAAATACAAAGCCCGTGAATTTGCTCCTTTCTAAACATGCAACAGCCCTTGCGAAAACCGCGAGCTTTCATTTGCAGACACGGTTAAAAATATAAAGACAGAATGAGGGATCCGTTACAGGAATTTCAAGTAATTGGTATGATATTATCCTTCCAAAACTCCATGTCATCTGCCTTCCTATATTGAATAGGAAACTATCGCAGAAAGAAATATCTAATTCTCCAAAATCACAAGCTTAATGCTTTCGCAATGTCACGGCCATGAAAATAAGCAGTGCGTATATTACCTGGGTAAGAAGCTGATTGAGAAATTGGAAGAGTTGCCCATTGGCATCCTCTGCTGCTGCCATGGCCAAACTTTGACCCCGAGATCGCTTGTGTTCCGATTTAATACTCTGAGTTCGCTTGTGCTCCGATCTAATATTTTTATGTGTTATTTTGCGGATTTACATAGGATGTAGCGCCAACCATGGGGGCCATTCCATATTTACGCTGGTAGAGTTCCATATTGGGAAAGAGCATGTGATATTTTAAAGTTTAGTGATAAAAATAATAAAATAATAATAATAATAATAAAATCGTTAAGTTTAATAATAAAAATCCAAAAAAAATCGTTGATATTATTTAATGTTTAATTAAAAGTTAAGATCAAATTTATTAATTTATTTATATTTTATAAATGGAAATATGTGATTATTTGAAATTATTTAAAGGTTTTTACCTTTATTCATATTACTAATTGTCAATTTTAAGATTAATTTTTTTTAATTTTATTGTTTTTTATCACTTTCTTAATATAAGAGGATTTATTATTCATTTAATTTATATGATTAGGCTAGTTAATTGAGCAATATTTAATTTCAAAAATAAAAATATTTTTCCATGAAAATATTTTTATTGGATTAAAATAAAATAACATTAAAATAAAAATAATTTTATGGTATGAAAATTCACGTTATTGACCTATGGTATTCATGCAAAATATAACCTATTTAAAGGGTGAAATTAAACCAACTTAGATTCATCTTAACTCTTGATCTACCAAGGGTAAAGAGGGATCAAATCTCTTGAGATGCAAACCTCTTTTAGAGTGAAAATATATTTGATCCCTCTGAGTGCTTGGTAGATCTCGAGTTAAGATGGATCTAAGCTAGTAGTTCAACTTAAAACATAATATGTAATGAAAAGAACGGGTTAAAGGGTTATAAATGGTGTTTCAATACTTTGAAAGCATTTTGACATGTGGATTTACACAGTGTTTTTTTTGGATTCATTGTTTTGTATCACAACCACCAAAGTAGCATTACAGAGTCTGAATTCAAATAGTGAAGTAGTTGGGTGGTCTGATTGTTTTCAAAAACACAGTTTTTCAAATGTTGATGAAGTTGCATAGGAGTGGTTAGCTAAAAAGTCTTCTCTTCTCCTATTCTTTGAAAAAAAAAATTGTACATCTCTCCTCTGTTATAGGATTCCTTGCTTCTACGAGAAACCCTAACTCATATAGCAATATAAGATTCGTGCTCCATTATACAAATTTTCTTGCTCAAATATGGATGTTAAATCATGGGAGGATGTTTTAATATGAGAGAACCAACAAATGCCACCAGGATTCATCAAAACCCTAAAGTCAAAAATATCTTTGAAATTTGCACTTGGCTATGATTCTTTGAAAGGTTGAGAGGTTATGATGTTGAAATTGCTTTGGAATTTGCCTCAAACATCTAACACACTGAATGACATGAAATGATTACTATAGTTAAAAGTTTAACTATATATCTTGATGAGGATCTCATTAGCAGGGTCAAAACCCTTGTTGAGAAATGGCAACAAGAAATTCCAGTTTAATTTGTCCTTGAATTAAACTGACAATTAAAATCGAATTCTATTCTCATAGCAACTTGTAAATAGTTAATTAAGTTTAATTAACTTAATTAGCTTAGGAATTTCAAGTTGGAAGTCTTTTTGTAGTCATGTATATGTTGTCCCTAAATTTTATGGGTCTAGGATGAGTTTAATTATGAGTTGTAATTAGAGAACTCAGTTGACTGAGTTATGTTCAGTTAAATTAGTTCCAAATTGTTTGTGGAACTAATAAGGAGTTATCAGTCAGTTGGTGCACTAATGCATTCACTAGTGCTACTCCAATTAACTGAAGGTTCCCTCATCAGAAACTCATGCATGTCAGTTCAGAGAAAGACTCAGTTGAGACTAGAGTGCAGGGACAGTGTACTATCAGATGTATGATTTACTAAGTTATATAGATCATGCATGCTATCAGGAACTGGACCTAGTTTGGATTGCGCAGTTTTGGATGCACTAGATTCCCATTAATATGGGTTATTTCGCCATAGGAATTGTGCAAGGAATAGGGGCTTGGAGAGGAGCAGAAGAGGCTAAGGTTTGGCTTGAGCTTGCTTGTGAGCTGGGAGATTGATCATACTGAGTGGAGGAATTGTTCTTGTGAGAACAAGCATTATATTATAATCTTGGATTTATGATATATGCAATACAGATATCGAGGTTTTGAGTTGTGGCTTTCCCCAGATAAATATTGTGTTATGTGTCTTTGATTATCTTCCTCTTGTCAATTATTGTTTTCATCAATCTATTGGCTTCCGCTGGTTGAAAGTAGAAGTAGATTCTTGTCTTTTGCTTTAGTACATTGCATGAGCTTGTGAATCTACAATATTTTTTACATGGTACCGAAGCTGAAAACAATATACTAGAGGAGATTTTGAAGTTTTGAGTTTTGGGTTACAAGTGAAATTCAAATTTGCAATACATACTTCAAGTTCGGCAGATGGCGTCCTACGGTTTGTGGCTCAAGTATGCCTTGGAAGGCAACTCGAATTTTATAGCCTAGAGGGATAGAACGGAGGTTGTGCTAGAGGATAGTGGCTTGAAGGAATTCATTGATTAAGAAATTTCTAAGCCAACAGCATCAGATGCACGGAATTTGGTTGAATGGAAGAAGTGTGTGGCAAAGGCGAGGTAGATAATCCTTAAGGGAGTTCGAGACCACATTGTCTCGAGTCTCGATGGCAAGGAAAATCTGTATGCTATGTGGAAAACATTGACAGACTTGTATTAGAACAATAGTGACCAAAGGAAATTCGCACTGAAGGACAAACTTTGAAAAATCAAAATGGAGAAAGGCAAGACTATTCCAAAATACTTGACTAAGTTCACTCAATGTCGTGATGAACTTGGAAGTGTTGGAATCACGGTTGCCAAGGATGATAAGGTGAGTCTTGCTATTCTAGGACTCCCAAATGGTTGGCATAGTTATCAAGACTCTGTCAATGGTCAGGAGAAGCTGCTAGATTGGGAACGACTGTGGTCGGATTTAATGCAGGAGGAAATCAGGGGGAACACCAGGGATGGCTCTTCATCAAAGATTGATGATGAAGAGAATTATGCCTTAGCAATTAAGGCAAAGAAGGGGAAAGGGAAAGCTTCTCATTGCAAATTAGATTCTTATCATGGAGGTAAGGAGAAAGACATGGTGAAAGTTAAGTGCTTTCATTGTCATGAGCTGGCCCATTTTGCTACAAATTGTCTACTTAAGAAGTCCAAGAAGAAGTCCTCAAGAGGAGCGGCGGGTGAGGCTTTGGCCTCTCAATTCGAATTGGACTTTTCCCTTATTGCATGCACGGTGTCATCAATGATGGGAAGTGTATGGTACTTAGACAGTGGAGCTTCATTCCACATGACTGGAGACAAAGAGTTATTTAGCGACCTGGAGGAGAAAGATCTCCAGATGCATATCGAGATGGGTGATGACAGGAAGTATAGTGTTACTGGATTGGGCATGATTACTTCTCAGAGGGAGCATGGGACTCCACTCACCTTGAAGAATGTTATGTATGTGCCCGAGTTGAAGAAGAAGTTGGTATCTGTTGCCATGCTTGAGGATAGAGGCTTCGATTTGATCTTCTCGAAAGGAAAGGCATTCCTTTAACACATAGCCATGGGTCAAGTAAACAATATAGGGATTCAGATGAAGAACTCTATAAGTTAGAGATAGAGGAGTGTGTTGCTTTGAGCATAAAAGCAGAAAGGGTGAAAAGTTGAGACGTTGGCGAGTTGTGGCACAAATGATTGGGCCACTTGCATCATGGAGCTTTGAAGATATTGCAGTAGATCTCTATCGGTCTTCCCAAAGGTACGCTTGAGCAAGTTGATACATGCAAGGGGTGTACTTTGGGAAAATACACCAAGTCTTCCTTTCACAACAGAGACAGTTGAGCAGAGGCTATTCTAGAGAGAGTACATTTAGATGTGTGTGGACCATTCTCAACAACATCCATGACCAAACACGGTATTATGTTATATTTGTTGATGACTATTCTTGTAAATGCTAGATATTTTTCATGCAGAAAAAGGATCAAACTTTCACAAAGTTTTGTGAGTTTAAAGCATTGGTGGAGAAAGAGTCGAACAAGAAGGTTAAAGCTCTACGGAGTGATAATGGTGGTGAGTGTGTCTCAAATGAGTTTAAAAAAATTTGTGCAGCGGAAGGGATTAAACGGGAGTTGATGGCACCTCGTAACCCTTAACAAAATGGGGTGGTCAAGAGGAAGAACAAAAGCATAGTAGGGGCAGTGAGGGTAATGTTGCATGATCAGGGCTTACCATTGCACTTGTGGGATGAGGCATGCAACATAGCAGTTTATGTTCAAAACTGTAGCTCACATCGGATACTTGAGATGAAAACACAGAGGAGGTTTATTCCGGTAAGAGGCCAGATGTTGGTCACTTCAGGATTTTTGGGTCATCGGTATATTGCCATGTGACCAAAGATTCACAAAAGAAGCTTGAGTCAACAACAGAGTTGGGGATATTTGTGGGTTACACTGATACACCTCACAACTATCAAGTGTACTTGTCGACCAGTAGGGTGACGTTTGCAGGGATGTTAGATTTGATGAGGAGAAGGCCATGCGAGTTTCCCTAGAGAGGGAGCTTGAGCTACATGCGGATGAGGAGATTTTAGCTCCTAAGGTTGAGGAGCCTCAAATTGATGTGGAGAAACCACGTGCAAAGGATCTAGGAGTGGAGACATCCACTCAAACAAAGTCTTCCAGAGAGGGAAGAAAGCGCACTAGAGAGGCTAATAGATTTTTGGATGATGCACGAGAGAATGTGGGAGCACCCACTTCTCAGTGCGGGCAGAGGAGGTCACCTGAG